>JADBJO010016007.1:37500-41830 GCA_016801955.1 Conus betulinus | reverse complement strand
GGGTGTACGAACGCGTGGACAGCGTAGGTATAACATACATGTATCTATTACTTGCCTAATGCCTGATATAGTTATCACAGTGCAGATACAACAGTCACACACACATGACCACCTGAAAGAAATGGCAGATGTGATCATATTTCATATCAATTAGTCGTTTGGGTGACATGGGTGTGGTTGCAGCATAAGTTTCATCGCATTAGGGAACGCTCTGATTATATAGATCCACAAAACTGTATTTTTTGTTGAAGAAAAAATCAGTTTCGCTCTGTGCCATTCTAAGCAAGGAGGAAAATAATATTCTTCAAACGTGAGGAAAGAAAAAAAAATGGAAAAGTGGTAAGGCTATAAGATAACTTTACGTAACCGACTTCGTGTCTGTAGTTGAAGGGTGTTCGAGGCTTTTTGTACACCAAAAGTTTCAATGACAAGAGAGATGCATTGCGTAACTATATCATTTAACATCATTTCTCTCAACAAGAGTTAAAAGGATCATAAATCATACTGCCTCTTGTGTGTGTGTGTGTGTGTGTGTGTGTGTGTGTGTGTGTGTGTGTGTGTGTGTGTGTGTGTGTGTGTGTGTGTGTGTGTGTGTGTGTGTGTGTGTGTGTGTGTGTGTGTGTGTTGTGTGTGTGTGTGTGTGTGTGTGTGTGTGTGTGTGTGTGTGTGTGTGTGTGTGTGTGTGTGTTCTTAGGACGGCGGCTTTGGATACATTATGAAGCAATCTCGAAGTGATTTGAAACCTATGACGAGAAATGTCTAAGAATCCGTCTCAGAATCCGTGACGAGAAATGTCTCCAGAATCTGTGACGAGAAATGTCTCAGAATCTGTGACGAGAAATGTATTAGAATCTGTGACGAAAAAAAAAAATGTCTCAGAATTTGTGACGAGAAATGTCTCAAAATCCTTGGAAGAGAAATGTCTCAGAATCTGTGACGAGAAATGTCTCAGAATCCGTGACGTGACATACTAATTAACAGCACAAATGACACCACTCAGAAAATAAATAAATAAAAAAAAAACCCCAAAAACAAAAACAAAAACAAAAAAACGCTGGAAGAGGAAAGTGTCCTCGTTTGTTCTGTACAGCTGTGTTCCTCATTTCTGCATATGTACTAAGCGCATTGGTACCGTGAGCAGCCATATTTTTTTTTTAAGTTATCAGCATGAGTTGTCTCACCATGTCAGCAAAAGCTGCTTTCTTTGGTGTGCGCATCTCCCCACGGCATGTAAGTTTTCCTGTCACTAAACTAGGCAGTAATGGAGATGTATACATAGAAAAATAGAAACAACACACACACACACACACACACACACACACACACACACACACACACACTAACACACACACACACACACACACACACACACACACACACACACACACACACACACACTCACACACACACACACACACACACACACACACACACACACACACACACACACACACACACACACACACACACACACACACACACACACTCACACACACACACACACACACTAACACACACACACACACACACACACACACACACACACACACACACACACTAACACTAACACACACACACACACACACACACACACACACACACACACACACACACACTAACACTCACACTAACACACACACACACACACACACACACACACACACACACACACACACACACACACACACACTCACACATGATAGGAAATGATACGGTATTGTCCACCAAGTGGTTGTGGGGATATTTGTTTAAAGAAACGTGACTGACATAATGAAATGAGAAACGATTTATTTGGGACAGGTACGTGTGCAATCACGCGCGCGTGTGTGTGTGTGTGTGTGTGTGCGCGCGCAGGTACACACACACACACACACACACACACACACACACACACACACACGCACACACACACACACACACACACACACACACACACACACACACACACAGAGCGACAGAGAGAGAAGAGAGAAAGAGAGACAAGACAGGCGGACAGGCAGACAGACAGACGGTGGTGATGGGGGACCAAACACGGCGCTGTGTAGTAAGACTGCGCTCATCGCATTTAAGAATTCTGTACATTCCAAAAGTACTATACTGATCAATCTCGCCTTTGCCCATGTCCCGGAACGATGAATATGGCGTATACTAAAGTGAGGCATACACAATTTTCTGAGCAATTCCTTGGATTCAACATGGATAAAGCAAGACAGATACATCGTCCATTCAACGTACAAACATGCACTCGAAGGGCGGCCAATTCCAAACAGGGTTACATATGGAAAAGTGTAAGCCAACACCGTGCTGTCTTTGGGTCAGTGATAACTATAACTCGCTACTTGTGAGCCGGTCAACACGGGTCCTATTCATTTAGGCAGCGGGTACGATAAGGACATAGCAGCGCGTGCAATGATCAGAGGGAGCCATGGAGAAGGAGGTAGGGTGCGTGGGAGGCTGGGTGGGATGTGAGGTGAGGTAGGGGAGGGGGGGGGGGGGGGGGTTGGAGGAAGGGGTGTGGGGTTGAGCAGGCGTGGGAGACTGGGGTGAGAAAAGAAGGCCTTGTCAGATGACGCATTCTTCGCTAATTCATGATTAAATGCTGGGCTGCCCTCCCAACCATTTTCTTTTTTCACCAAGTACGTGTGCCCCAATCTTGTGGGTGGGTGGGTGAGTGGGTGGGTGCGCGCGCGCGTGCGTGTGGTGTGTGCGTGGGTGTGTATGGGTGTGTAATGCCGTACCTGGGACGCGCGAGATAACCTTGTCCAAAAAGTGCGTCGTTATCTCTTTTTTTTTTTTTTGTTTTGTTTTTATTTGTTTTTTGTTTTTTTAAGGGCCAAATGACGTGTCTGGCGTTTCCATTGTGAAGTTTCCGCTCGTCTATCGGCGCTTTTAAATTTTGTTTGATCTCGAGACGAAAGCAAATTCGAAACGTCGGACTACCGGGCCCAGCTCTTTCTATTCTTATTTTTGAAAACAAAAAAAGGCTGTTAATTTGCTGCTGTCATGTGGTGGTTTCACTCACTTCATTGGGCATGAACGATAAACTCTTTACTTCGCTATGTCTGGCGAGGTATACTTCTATACGGCCAGTCACTGTTCTATGTTCAGTAAGATGCTTATGTATATTTGCTCCTCTGGTTGGTAGAAAATCCACAGAGTGGTCTTATCTTGATAAAACCTAAACGAAAAATTTTCTCGACATTTGCATGAAATATGTGTTATCGATGTAAAAATAAATAGGCTATAACTCATGACAAACAACAAACATTTTGGTAGGAAAACGTCAATTTAATTATGTGGAAAACTATTGATGAAAAACAATCATCAGAAATAGACAGCTTTTGTGACGTGGTGACTTCTTCGTCAGGGGATAGCTGGAAAAGGTCTTACGAATAACATTCTGCCAAGTGCCTTGCTGAGGCAAAGCCAATGTTGTCGTTTCCAACACACACACACACACACATACCGTGCGTGCGTGCTCACACGGGCATAAGCACGCACGTACAGACACACGCATGCGCGCGCGCGCACACAGCACACACACACACACACACACACACACACACACACACACACACACACACACACACACACTAACTCACTCTAAATGCACACATTAAATCTACATTTTCACGTTGATTTTCCATTTTTGAGGTCTCCAATTCAATCACTTGTAGATATACAACGCATAAAAATTTAGGGACACTTATAAGTGAACACATACGCTCTCGCCCACACTACCACACCCACCCACATCCACGCCCTCGCACACACACACACACACACACACACACACACACACACTCGCCACACACTACCACACCCACCCACATCCACGCCCTCGCACACACACACACACACACACACACACACACACACACATGCACAAACTTACACACACACACACACACACACACACACACACACACCCTTCTTACCTGTAACCATTTGAAGTGGTAACTTTCAGGGAAGGAGGCCGACAGGCACTATCATCGCCGAATGACACTGACAGTGATTCAGCACGTGCAACACAAGCGGTTTGACCCTCGTCAAACTAATGACGTAACTGGTGTGTTCCCCACACACCGATGAAGCCTCGTAAGAACTGCTTCCCGTGTCTGTCGACCCAATCATACCAGATGACGTTTTTCGAGGAGTGAAAAATTGGCAGGGTTTACCCGGGTCACCGTTTTCGTGGGAGGCGGTCGTGCCTGCACACAAAATGAACGATCTGTGTGAACTCAACGTTAGTGGATCAGTTGGTTGGTGGGGGCTGGTTGGGTGGTTGCCTGAAGCACTATGTGGCCGGTTGGTCGGTAGGTCGATGGGT
>JADBJO010016007.1:25000-30000 GCA_016801955.1 Conus betulinus | reverse complement strand
AGATCGATGAAGTCTGTTGTCTTCCTTCCCCCTGTTCGCTCTCCCCCCAGTTGGCTGCCACAGTACAAGTTGTGAAGCAACTTCCTCTGGATGCCGTATACAGTGACCGGCTAGGCGAAGCCTACGTGTTCTTATCTTGTCACTAACTTTAGAGTCTAACTTTAAGTTAGTGGATTATATGATTATATAACTGATTGAAACCTGTGGCTGGGTTTTCTGATTGGTCGATTGATTGATTCATTCATTGATTAACTGATTGTTTGAATGATTGACTGATTCATTCATTCGTTCGTCCGTCTGTTCGTTCCTTCCTTCCTTCCTTCCTTCATACGTTCGTTCGTTCGTCGATCATTGGTTCGTTGGTTCAGTTCAGCATTGCAACAGTGTGGTCTCCAAACCTAGTGGATGTGGTGGAGCGTATATGGACTAGTCTTCACGCAGCGACATCTCCTTGGTGAAATTGAAACTGAAAAACTGCAGCACAAACGGTTTCCGTGTTTATGTTCCTGCAGTATTGCACCCATAACTTTCTCTTCTCCACTGCTGAGCGGATATCCACGTTAGTGACTCGGGACACAGCCACTGAACACACATTTCCAGACAGTTCAGACAGCGCTGTGCTGTGCTACTAAGTCACAGCTTGGCAAAGGCAGAGTTGCGCAAAAACTAGAGCGATGAAGAGACAGAAACGGTGTAGAATACAAGCCGTGTGAAGAATTATTATGCCAAGCGTTGTGCAAAGCCAAAGCCATGTGAAGAATTGTGCCAAGTGTTGTGCAAAGCCAAAGCCATGTGAAGAATTGTGCCAAGTGTTGTGCAAAGCCATAGCCATGTGAAGAATTGTGCCAAGCGTTGTGCAAAGCCAAAGCCATGTGAAGAATTGTGCCAAGTGTTGTGCAAAGCCAAAGCCATGTGAAAAATTGTGCCAAGTGTTGTGCAAAGCCAAAGCCATGTGAAGAATTGTGCCAAGTGTTGTGCGCAAGCCAAAGCCATGTGAAGGGTTGTGCCAAGTGTTGCGCACAGTCAAAGCTGTGTGAAGACAAGTTATTCGGATCCAGAGCCATGCAAAGATAGGGCTGTGCGAAAGCCAGAGCTGTGTGAGAGAACGACGCTGTGCAAAGGTAGAACACTGAATGTGTGTGAAGACAATGCTATGCAAAGCTAGTGATGTGCGGAGACACAGCCAGTGAACCCCAGTCCCTATGAACACAGAGCTGTGCAAATGCAGACCTGTGTGAAGAAAAAAAAGCTGTGCAAAAGCCAGAGCCGTGTGAAGATAGAGCTATGAATATCATGAACTGTGTGAATTATAGAGCTGTGAAAACCCTGAGCTGTGCGAATATAGGGCAAACAAAAATGCTGAGCTGTGTGAAAATAGGACTGTAAAAATCATGAGCTGTATGATTATAGAGCAATGGAAACCCTGAGCTGTGTGAATTTAGAGCAATGAAAATTCTGAGGTGTGTGTGAATATAGAGCAATGAAAATCCTGAGGTGTGTGAATATAGAGCGATGAAAATCCTGAGGTATGTGAATATAGAACAATGAAATCCTGAGGAGTGTGAATATAGAGCAATGAAAATCCTGAGGTCTCTGTGATATATAGAGCAATGAAATCCTGAGGAGTGTGAATATAGAGCAACGAAAATCCTGAGGTATGTAAATATAGAGCAATGAAAATGTTCAGCCGTGTGAAGACAGAGCTGTGCCATAACTGTATTGAGGCAAAGCTGAGCAAATTTTGAAGTGTGTACAGACAAAGCTGTGCAAAGTTTGAAGTGTGTACAGACAAAGCTGTGCAAAGTTTGAAGTGTGTACAGACAAAGCTGTGCAAAGTTTGAAGTGTGTACAGACAAAGCTGTGCAAAGTTTGAAGTGTGTACAGACAAAGCTGGGCAAAGTTTGAAGTGTGTACGGACAAAGCTGTGCAAAGTTTGAAGTGTATATAGACAAAGCTGCGCGCAAAGTTTGAAAGTGTGTACAGACAAAGCTGTGGAGAGTTTGAAGTGTGTATAGACAAAGCTGCACAAAGTCGGAACTGAGTGAATAGAAAGATATGCAAAGTCAGAACGGTGTAAAGACAAAGATTTGCAGAGTCAGAGCTGTGTGAAGACAAAGATTTGCGAAGTCAGAGCTGTGTAAAGGCAAAGATGTGCAAAGTCAGAGTTGTGCAAAATGCGAACTGGTTGAAGACAGGGTTTTTCAAAGTCAGAGCTGTGTGAAGACAAAGATGTGCAAAGTCAAAACTGCAAAAATCGAGCTGGTTAAACACAACGATTCGCAAAGTCAGGCAGTGCAATGTAGAAAGTATCGTACAACTGCAAGAATGAACCGCCCGGGAAGTTAAGAAATATGTAACAATGAAGATCTAAGCTGTGGAAGCATAACTGCGTAGGAATACCGAAATATCAAATATCAGAGTTGTAAGAACGGAAACATTTAGGAACATAGAGATGTGAAAACACACACGACGTCATGACGTTAGCTTATTGAAACAGAGAACTGTGACAATATACAGCTGTGGAAACTTGAGTGTGCATGAACATAAAGCTGTGAGAATACAGGGGTTGTTGAAACATAAGTGTGCAGGCTCAAAGACCATGATCACATAATGCGGTAGGAAATAAGCATGTAGGTACACAGTGTAACTGTATCATAGAGCAAAGATAATGTAAAACTAAGGGAACATCTATATTTAGACACAGAGATCTGAGAACACAGAGCCATTGAAACATAAGGATGGGGGTCCAGACAGCCGTGGTAATTATGGAGCTGTAGGAACAACAGATTTGTAGAGACAACGAGCTATGAGCATACACAGCTGGAGAAACGTAAGTATGTGGGAACATGTAGTAGCAGCAGCAAAAATACAGAGCTGTGAAAACATAAGGTAGAACATGGTGTTGTGAGAATACAGAACTGTGGAAACATACTTATGTAGAAATACGAAGCAGTACGAATACAGAGCTGTGGAAACATAGTTATGTAGAAATACGAAGCAGTAAGAATACAGAGCTGTGGAAACATACTTATGTAGAGAAATACGAAGCAGTAAGATTACAGAGCTGTGGAAACATACTTATGTAGAAATACGAAGCAGAGCTGTGGAAACGTAAGTATGCAGGAACACAGAATAGTACGAACAGAGAGCTGTAACGTGAAAGAAACAGTAGAAGAAAGCAAGAACGGAAAAACGAAGAAACAAAGAACACATAAAGATAAAAAGGAAAGGAAAGTGGTGAGCGAAAATTTCAATCCGAAGAATAGAGAAGCAGAGTACAACGAGACGCTAAGAGCTGTACGACGCAAATGCAGAATAATGCCATCCAAGAACACACAGATTCGCGAGGATAAAAAGCTGTGTAAAAACATATACTGGATATAACAGAGAAGCTGTGAGAACGCAGAGGTGGAAAAATAAAACTGTTTAAACGATTTGACATCACACACACACACACACCACACACACACACACACACACACACACACACACACACACACACACACACCACACAACACACACACACACACGAGCGCACAAGCGCGCGAGCGCTGAGAGAGAGAGAGAGAGAGAGAGAGAGAGAGAGGAGAGAGGAGAGATATGAGAGAGAGAGAGAGAGAGATGAAAACCGAAAGAAAGAAGTAAAGACAGCTAGAAAAATAAAGAAAAAATTAGAAGAAAAACCGAAAAGAAAAAAAAGAAAAGAAAGGTGAAAAGTGAAAACAAATTCGTTTGTCCCGGGATAAAAAAAAGGATATTCACCGTTTGGAATCGGTCATAGTGTCGCCTACACACAAACACACACGCGCCAGCCATTTTCGTCTCGCCTCTGCGTTCCATAAGATTCTTCTCCTTCTTGCTCTCATCAATTATCTTTCTTTTCTTCTTTTTTTGCTGTCCTCTTCTTTTCTTCGTCTGGGTCGTTCTCTCTCTTCTTTTCTTTTCCGCCTTCTCCTTTTTGTTCTTCATTTTTCTGGTGCAGTTTTTCCGTTTTCTTCTTTTCTTCCATCTTACTTGACCTTCTTCCTTCTTTTTTTTGTCTGTCTATCTGTCTGTCTTCCTTCTTTTCTTCCTTTGCGCGCTGACTACTTGCTCTCCTTCTTCTTCTTCTGCTCCTTCTGGTTCTTCTACTCCTTTTTTTGTGTCTTTTTTCGTCTGTTTCTTTTCTTCTTCGTTTTGTTTCGTTTTCATCCATCTTCAGTTCCACCTCCTCTTCCTCCCCACCCTCATTTTTCTTCCTCTGTGCTTTTAACTCCGCTTTGTGCTTCTTGTTCTCGGTCTTCTTCTTTTTGTGCCCCCCCCCCCCCCCCCCCCCCCCCCCCACCCCCCCACACACACACACACACCCCCAGCCCTCCTTCCTCCTTTGTTCTCATTCTTCTCCATGTTGCTTGTCCTCCACCTCGTCCTTCTTTCTCCCGTTGCTTGTCCTCCACTTCGTCCTTCTTCTGTTTGGCTTCTCCTCCACCTCGTCCTTCTCCTGTTGCTTGTCCTCCACCTCGTCCTTCTTCTGTTGCTTCTCCTCCACCTCGCCCTTCTTCTGTTGCTTCTCCTCCTCCACCTCGCCCTTCTTGTGTTGTTTGTCCTTCACCTCTCTCTTTTTGTTCTTATTCTCGTTGTTCGTTGTCTGCTGCTTCGTATCCTCTTCCCAGTGTATCAGTCTTCTTCTCTCCCAGTTCATCATCCTTCTTCTTCTCTTCCCAGTTTATATCAATCCTCTTCTCTTCCCAGTTTATCAGTCTTCTCCTCTTCCCAGTCTATCAATCTTCTTTTCTTCCAGTTTATCAGACTTCTTCTCCCCACTTCCCAGTTTATCAGACTTCTTCTCCTCTTCCCAGTTTACCAGTCTTCTTCTTTTCCCAGTGTATCAGTCTTCTTCTCCTCTTCCCCAGTGTATCAGCCTTCTTCTCCTCTTCCAGTGTATCAGCCTTCTTCTCCTCTTCCCAGTGTATCAGCCTTCTTCTTCTCCTCTTACCAGTTTACCAGTCTTCTTTTCCTCT
>JADBJO010016007.1:0-5000 GCA_016801955.1 Conus betulinus | reverse complement strand
ATGGTATCTACCACTGGTTCATGGACATCGAAAAAAGCGTTCGACAGGTATGGCCAGGATGTGCTGCAGGCTACCTTGACGATGTACAGCTTGGGCTAAAAGCTGTTTCAAACAACCCAGCTTTACACTAAGGCCAGCAGCGTGGTGCTTTTTCAAGGCACAGTGGGGGAGGGGGGGGGAGGGGGGGGGGCGATGTCTGGTTTCCTCGCATCAGTTGGAATCTGCTAGGGGGTGTCTCTTGTGGGCTGTACTGTTCGACATTTCCTTGGAGTGCATAATGACAGATGCTACAGAAGACCACGCTTGTCTCCATTGAGGGACAACCTATCATAAACCTCTCTCTCTCTCTCTCTCTCTCTCTATATATATATATATATATATAATATATATATATATATATAGAGAGAGAGAGAGGAGAGAGAGAGAGAGAGAGGGAGGGAGGGAGGGAGGGAGGGAGAGAGAGTGGGAGAGAGTCCCATGAGAAAATAAGGGGAAACTAACCCTTGCTTGAAATATGAGATACGACAGGAAAATCAGTGCAGAAAAAAGGCTGATGACGAACGGCACGAAACTAGTTGAGAGAACTATCACCAGTCAATTGACAAAAAATGACAAATTGTGTAACAGTTATTATCAAAGGGTCAATGACTGAAATCCACGCATGAGCTGCACAAACCGCAGCAGCAGCAGCACTGGCCAACTTAAAACCTTTCTGTGGCTACAACCAAAAACGTCGCCCTAGAACCCAAGCTGAAGTGGGTTTTTTTTTTGCATCAATCTGTGCTGTCCAAAATCCCGTACATATTTGAATCACTGGCGCTGACAGCAGACTGGCAAAGGGAGCAAGAGAGAGGAGATGCTCCAGGAAGTTAAAACGGTGCGGCTCTCTAACTGAGCGTGTCACAGATTTCGGCAGAATCATCTGTCAACCTGTCAGTTTCTGTGAAGGCCTGCTGGCCATAGCGAGGAGAAGAAAGCCTGCATGGTATATGCATGGTGTGATATATGATACAGCAGACCCACCAGACCTGTTCATTAAGGAACGAAGCAGGGAAAGAGCAAACTGAGATGACGAAGAGGTGGATGGACAGACTGTCGAGTGGACTGGGAGGAGCTTTGCCGTGACCCACAAACTTGCTCAGTTGTCAGAGGCCAGCAGAACTGCTGCAGCGTTTATCAATGCACTGCTTCCATGTGTGTGTCTGTGTGTTGGGGTGGGGGGGGGGGGGGGGGGGGGGGGGGGGGGGGGGGGGGGGGGGGGGGGGAGGGGGGGGGGGAGACGCACCGCAACGGTGGGGTGTTTGGGGGGGTGTGGGTGGTGGGGGGTGTGTTGTATGCGCGGAGCATGCGCTGGCGCAGGTGACGCGGGGAGCTGGGTGGTATGTATGGTGCGTGCGTGCGTGGGAGACGCACAGCGCCGCGGTGTACGTATTGTGTATGTGCATGTGTGTAGCGGGCGCGCGCTGAGTTAAAGTTGTGTATGACTCATGCGTGTGTGTGTGTGTGTGTGTTAGTGTGTGTGTGTGGTGTGTGTGTGTGTGTGTGTGTGTGTGTGTGCTGTGTGTGTGCGCGCGCGCGTGTGAGCGCGCGCGCGCGCGAGCGCGTGCGCGTATGTATGTATGTATGTATGTATGTATGTATGTATGTATACGAGCTAGAGTCCTTTTTTTAAGCAAATAATTTTGACTTTAAAATTGTATTTAACTTTCATCTTTTCACGTAATAAAGCAAGACCAGCAGTGCGTGTTGTAATCATGCGTAGGTGGTCTATTGTTTTTACGAATAACACAAAGAATATATGAAAAACGTCATTCATTCTACTCTCTAGAAGCAAGAATGATACTAACTCGGCCAACGCTATCCGTCTGGAAGCCAGTGAAGAGACAGAGGGAGGGAGGGAAGAGAGGAGAGAGAATAGAAGGGGGTTGCTTCCTACCTTTGGAACGCTTTTAAAACAATCAGCTAAAACTTAAAAAAAGAAAGTAAAATTAAATGAATGAAATCTAATGAAAACAAAAAAACAAACCACAAAATAATAATAATAATAATAAAGACCGAAAAAATACTGAAAGTATGTAATATCGCCTGTGAAGCATTCTCACTGAGCTGAGGGAAAAAAAAAAGCACAGTCTCGTAATGAAAGATGGCAGCTGGGCCACTTCCGGTCGTTTGGGGAAATTGCCCATCGAGAGAGATTATCGGTTTATCTGACGGCTGTGCCGTATAAAAGCGTTGTGGGCTAACCATGTTAGCTGTCAGTGTGCCGGGTCAGGGGGCAGGGAACCAGTCCCAGCTGGTCATTAGTTATCGCTTCAACTGCAAATGGGTTTCATGACCCCGATCTCTCTCTCCATCTCGATCTCTCTCCTCTCTCGGTCCGTCTCTCTCCCTCTCCTCTCTCCTCTATCCCCTCCCCCCTCCTCCCTCTCGATTCTCTAAAAGTCCCTCTCTCCTCTCTCACTCCTCCTCCCCTGACTGGTGAAAAATTTTGGTGTATCACCCTCATTGAAGAATTTGGTAGAATATTTTCTATTAATTTGAAGCAAGACAGAAGTTTTTTTTTTTTTTTCAACCTATACACTTAGTATCCCTCATATGTAAACGTTCCTGAAAAAAAAACCATGAATGAATCAACCATCCAGTCTATTATTACTCCTTCTTGTTTGTTCAGTGTTCCTTGATACGGCCCTTGTGGCTGGCTGGGGTATGTAAAAAAACAACATGATCTTGTGCCAGAGTTCGCGTGGAATTGCCACTCCAACGACATTTCTAGGGTTTGTTATATGATATGCATGTGAAGCAGCACACACAAACTGGGCCAAAGTGTACCGTGGTTTTTTTTTTTTCCTTTTTATTTCGGTATTTTTTTTTCCATTTATGACATTTTAAGTACTTCTAAATTAGCATGTACGAACCTCAATAATTTATCTACTTTGCAGTTTTCCTTAAACATAAATTTAAAACACAATTCTATAATCTGATCTCAAACAACAAACTGTTAAGAGACATTCGTCAAAACTGTGAACTGCGATAGGTTCGTTTTAAGTATTGACTGGGTTGAACTGGTCAGTACGATGGGACACAGTCACCATTTTGCGTCTGTCGCAAACTGCAAAACTGCTCGAGGTCTGCTTCCTAACAAGGCCTCATTCGCTAACTTTCACGCTTGATAATGTAAAAGGCAAGCTAGACAGTGTTGTGCTTGGGCGGCTGTTGGTGGCTGTATCACGTATGTATGTTAATCAAAATGTTTCTTAGTTTCAAGCGTTGCTAATTATTCTCATTTCCCTAATCGCAGGATAATGGCCAGTGTGAGGGGTTGGGGGGGTGGGGGGTGGGTGTTGCGGGGACGTACGCTTGCTTATTCTTTTGCCCTGAGAAATTTAAGATCGCATAATTTTTTATCTCTCTTCTTCTCACTGGAAAACCACACACACACACACCCAACGACACACCACACACCACACACACACACCACCACACACACGCAGACACACACACACACCCATCACGCACACACAACACACACACACACACACACACACCACACCACACACACACCAACAAATAATAACACACCTTGTTCCAGATCTTTCTAAACCTTTAAAGATGCTTTTAACCCTCTGTCGCCGTGGTTGCCGTAACGAAGAGAAGAAAGAGTTGTAGTGCTGACAACCAACCATCAGGCCACTCTTTTGGTATCCTCTTTTTATCTTTTTAAAAAGTGATGAAGTGAGGCTTTCCTGGTGTATACCACGTAATGAGTCAACTAACTTTGAAACATGTTTCTGATACCGCGTGGGCTTTAGCCTAGACAGAACGCGGCTTTTCTTTATGGCCGGCTCGGCATCCCCTGACGACCTTACGTCAAAGAGATGTTTTGCCGCGACGGCGGCGATGTGGTCTGGGCTTTTCATCTAATCTAAGTTTGTGTGCCAGAAAAATACAAGTGTTGAGCTTTTGTTCCAGCACATACGGAAATGAATATGACCTGCTTGGCTCCTGTAAAGCTGTGACCGAATTTTGAACACGACAGCAGCTAGATATCGGATCCCTGTAGTCGACTTGGATGGTCTAACTCACTATGAGGTGGAATCCCGTTCCCACCTCTACGCCCATCTTAATGGCATCTAGCTGGATTGGGGAAGAGGTGTCTCACGGTTTTCTAAACACTGAGAAGAGGGACACCCCAGATTGGTGGAGTGGAAAGACTCTAACACCTAGATGCGATCTGTTATCTGATATAGAAGGTCTCGCTGTCGTCTCGTTGCCTCGCCATCTTTTTGTACTTTTCTCTAGGAACTAGGAGTCCTTTTGCGATCGTTCTTTGCCCCGGACCGGCCCGGGAAAATCTTAAGTAATGAATGTTCAGGTGTATTCTCGAATTGTCATGTTTTTGTTTGTAACGTTCAGTCTGGAGATTACGGAGACAATCATCATGGCTGGTGAATTATAAAGCTCAAAAGCAGCAGAAGATATACCCCAAGTGAAAATGCACAGACCTGACGATAACAGATCATCAATTGGTATATATGGACCTACATAAAAACAAGAAAATAGAAGGAATACAGGTGTATCGTCAGTTTCCAGGGTACATGTTTCATACATAATACAGACATCACTGCAAAATTGCATTCCGGAGCATCCAATTTGGGGACATTGCCCTAAAGCATTAAAAGTGTAGTCCATGTTTCCGTGGGTAGTAACCTTGCTTCATAAAAGACAGCACCAGCCATAACCACAGTCTTTGCCACTGGATGCGTGTAGTCATACGTCTAGCAGAACATGCATACACTCACAGCACAAGATAATACGAACCACTCAATTTACGTAATCCTTTCTCTTCTTGCTGATTCTTTGCTTACTTCTCACATGCACGTCTATGTTGGTCTATCTGGCCGTCTGTCTTGTCGTCTCTCGTCTCTCTCTCTCCGTTATCTTAAGTCGACAGCGCGGCGGTGTATGATGGAGGAGGGAGGGGGGAGGGCACTAGATCCGAT
>JADBJO010016006.1:7500-40000 GCA_016801955.1 Conus betulinus | reverse complement strand
CACACACTAAAGGAAACAAATACAAATGTAGGTCGGGATAAAGTAGCCAGAGCAAGCAACGACCACATAGAACGTTGATATGCACAGCTGTTGAAAAATGCTGGCTATACAAAGTCTTTGTCAAACACTGGTATGCACACAAACGAACTTAACAATGAGCAATCTAACTTGTGTTCTCTTTCTCCCCTTATCTCTCTCTATCTCTCTCTCTCTCTCTCGCTCTCTCTCTCTCTCTCTTTCAAAGAACACACAGACACAAGACACGCCATACATACAGACAGACAGACAAACACGCACACACCCACCCACCCACCCACACACACACACACAAATGCACACAACACGCACACACATGTGCTTGTGGTGCTCACGCATGCACACACGCACGCACAAGCTCATGAGTACACACAAATGTGTGCCATGCACAAAGAGAAGGAGGGGGGACGGGAGAGAGTGAGGAGGAGAGAGAGAGGAGAGAGGGAGAGAGAACTAGAGAGAGATTAGGAGAGGGGAGTGAGAGGAGGAGTCTATCGGAGAGCGGAGAGGATGAGAGAGAGAGAGTGAGTGGAGAGAGAGAGAGCGAGAGATGTTTCTTCTTCACCCACCTCTGGGTGTGGGACTTAATCTTCGACGTGGAAGTCTTCTATCTCTTTTCTTCTTCACCCACCTGTTGGGTTTCTAACTGAGTCGGTCTTTCTCACCTTGTCTTTTGACGCCAAAGCCCTGCGTGAAAGACCTTGCTTCCACTTCTGTCGCCCAGACCACGTTTCTTTCGACTCTGTCCTGCTCACTCTTCTCTCTCTCTCGTGTCGCGTTTCTCTTCTCTCGTTCTTCCGCTCAGTTTCTATAGGGATTGAACCAAAAGAATCTCCCTTAAGCCATTCCGTTTGTCCATTCCCCGTTCATTTTTAACCACTCCCTAGGGATTGTTCAGATACAAGAATCTCCCTTAAGCCATTCCTTTGTCCATTCTCCGTTCAGTTTATACAGGGATTGAACCATCCGTTGTCCATTCTCCGTTCAGTTTATACAGGGATTGAACCAAAGAATCTCCCTTAAGCCATTCCGTTGTCCATTCTCCGTTCAGTTTATACAGGGATTGAACCAAAGAATCTCCCTTAAGCCATTCCGTTGTCCATTCTCCGTTCAGTTTATACAGGGATTGAACCAAAGAATCTCCCTTAAGCCATTCCGTTGTCCATTCTCCGTTCAGTTTATACAGGGATTGAACCAAAGAATCTCCCTTAAAGCCATTCCGTTGTCCATTCTCCGTTCAGTTTATACAGGGATTGAACCAAAGAATCTCCCTTAAGCCATTCCGTGTCCATTCTCCATTCTTTATACCCAAAGAATCTCCCTTAAGCAGTTTTATACAGGGGATTGAACCAAAGAATCTCCCTTAAGCCATTCCGTTGTCCATGTTGCTTCTCTACCGCCAGTGACTTCCTCTCCAGCTGCATTCCTCCACACATCAGCATCTACACACATTCCTACATAGTAGCTTAGCTAGCGACCACCTCTCGTCAGGTGGACACCAAATTTTCAAGGCGACCTCGGAGGTCACTTTCACACAGTAACTATCCTATAGAAAACTATGACGACATCGTCCTCACGCATCACAACCATCCTGACAACAGCATCAGCACAGTGCCTTACAGCAATACCGACCCAACAAGCAAAAGACTCTGTTCTTCAAGCGAACGGGCTCGGTATATTTTCCAAACAACTTCAGCTGACTGAGCCTTCAACACTCACTTGATGTTCCGAGGTCCTAGTGGATAAATTTGTCTCCCTTTGGCTATCAGGAAGGTTCGAACTCGGGAAGGGTCCTCACCGCCTTAGATGCCAACCATCACCTGACGAAATAGTTATCTGACAACCTCCTCCTCCTCCCCACAGTGTGAACATCTGTGCTGAGTGAGGGTACTACTGGTTTTAGGCCACTAAACCTATTCTCCATGTTATGGATGGTGCGGTGCTGAGCGTATTACTGTCCGACTCTCACTCTCAAAAGTTTGAATGCGCGAAACGATTATTCCCTGCACACACACCCACACCACACGAAAAAGGACAGCCAGGCAACACACACGTGAAGTTTCTTTCTTTTATATGCGGCCTGAACCATCAGATCATGAACACATATCAATATAATCAGCACAAAAATCAATACACGCCGCCACCAGCAAGCTTCGACCGTCGCTCTCAAAACTGACACATTAAACATTTCTTTTCTGGCACAGTTCTCTCTGGCACCGTCAGTGGTGTCCCAGCAGACACTGTCCACACAGCTGGCTGCAACGAGGCCAGGTCACAGGCTTCACGCGGCAAAGCAGAGCCGCTCACGATTTGACGGTGAGATTAACGTCCTATCGGCCTGTGGCCCCCTTAAGGACAAGACCGCTCACGAGTACAGTTCGAAGTGGAGTCCCACAGGGCACACCACACAGCAGCAGAAAATCACGTCAGAGTAAGGACCTGGCGGTCAGCCTCTCCATGTCGTCTTGAGGGAGAGAAATCCTGAGGCCCTTTACTACACAAGGCCACTACTGACCTGGCGGTCAGCCTCACCATGTCATCTTGATGGAGAATCCAGAGGCCCTTTACTACACAAGGCCACTACTGACGTGGCGGTCAGCCTCACCATGTCATCTTGATGGAGAATCCAGAGGCCCTTTACTACACAAGGCCACTACTGACCGTGGCGGTCAGCCTCACCATGTCGTCTTGATGGAGAATCCAGAGGCCCTTTACTACACAAGGCCGTTACTGACGTGGCGGTCAGCCTCACCATGTCGTCTTGATGGAGAAATTCAGAGGCCCTTTACTACACAAGGCCACTACTGACCTGGCAGTCAGCCTCACCATGTCGTCTTGACGGAGACAGCGGCTGGAGTACGGGCTGTACCCCCACACCTGATGGTAAACAGTTCCAGGCCGGACTCAGTGGCCTCACCGATACCTGGGGAACTGATTAACTACATTGGCTACCTAGTCTACAACCTACATATTTATCGTCCTTTTTGTCACTAGCAGCCATTCTTTCACATTATACATTTCACTGGAATTTGGGGGGTGGAAAATACCCATAATATAGTCAACTAAGTTTCAATACAATGGGTGCATTACAATAGAAAAATTCCCTCAATTAGCACCATGAGTGATTACATTGAAGAAAAGATTTCCTCATGTCCCCTTTTCAAAGTACCAAGAATACATTTATTACAGATAAACGAAGATTTCCATTTTCCCCTTTTCATCAAGAAAAGAATGTTTTCATCTTTCTACATTACCACCACTAGACGTGTCCACAACAGGAATCCGAATACATTTTCCAATAATTTATACACAATAATTTTCATTTCTCACTTCCAGAGCAAACTGACACTCACATCATTAGAATACTTTAGGGGAAAGACAAAAAGAACGTTTAAAAAAAAAAACACTGATTCAATTTAATCACTTTACCCCCAATCACATATAAATCTACATAATTATTCTCTCTTCCATCTACTCCCTTCATTCTTCTCAGCCTCATCTCGACTCACACATTTACTAACCACAACTTCCTACAGTCACCCAATGTCTCGTCAAGTCTTGTCAATCGCAAGCTTAATCAACGGAACAATTAAATATTCTAGGCCTTCACTAAGAACTGGAAAATTAATGACTACCTGTAGGAAAAAACCAGCTCCATCAGTACTGACCCTAACTTCCATGTAACTAGCCCCACATACCCGATACCACCAAAACTAAGTTGCGAGCCTCTCTTTGGCACCGTGGGGATGTTTCCAGGCTGGCAAATCTGTAGGGACTGAAAGGGAATCCTCGTTCACCTGACTGACAACAAAACGCGGTGAGTAGCTGTCAGGTCAACAGGTCAACAGGCAAAACTTTCGCCACCTCGGAACTGTCCCCACAATTTGGGACCGGACAAAAATGGTCCGTCACACTCCACCACGATGGAAATTCTGTTTGGTCCAAAGTGCTTAAAAGCTCTTTGCGAGAGATTTTGTTCCCTTGACACTCACTGGGAATATGTCACAAGGATAAATGAGGTACACGTTTATTCATTATTTTGTACATGAAAACGGCATCCTAGTCTAAGAGGGAGAGTAGGAAGTGTTTTGTAATCATTTACTTGAAGAGAAGAAGATTTAAGAAGTATGAGCTTGGTATTTCGAGTGCATAAACTTTCAAATAGTTTTAGACAGTTTTAACCAGCTAAGTCCCAGCATGTTGATGCGTAGTCAATATCTGGTTGTACATATGCATGGAAGAATAATTTTCGAATATGCTGATCAAGTAATGCTGTATTCTGCTAAGCTGAAATACCTTACTTGAAAGTTCGTGAGTTGGAGACGAGACATGAAAAGATCAAGTGATATTGTTATCAATACCAAGACCAAGTAATCTGTGGGAATCAACTTCTTCTAAAATTTGATCATGGACTTTCACATCAACTAAATTAGATTTAATATTTCGACGTTACCGTTTTGTTGTTATTAACATCATCTTTGATTTTTGAGGAGGGAGAGCCATAGGATTGAATTCCGTCCACATATCATGATTGTTAACATCTTTTTATAAAACCAGTAATGCCTGATCTGGTTTTATTTAGGAGAGAGAGAGAGAGAGAGAGAGAGAGAGAGAGAGGAGAGAGAGACAGGAGAGAGACACCAGAGAGAGAGAGAGAGAGAGAGAGAGAGAAGGACAGAGAGAGACACAGAGAGAGAGACACACAGACCACACACAGACAGAGACAGAGAGACACACACACACACACACACACACACACACACACACACACACACACACACAGAGACGGAGACAGAGGAGAGGAACGAGAGAGAGAGAGAGAGAGAGAGAGAGGAGAGAGAGAGAGAGAGAGAGAGATTCAATGAACAAACGTTTACAATATTTCGTCTTCTGTGTTATTTGCTCTGGATTACCACTGGAGGCAGTCCTCAGTGTGTGTGTGTTTGTTCATCCACAGCTGTCTTCACGTTGTGGTTTTCACTCCCGTGTTCATTGTTCTCTATCCCCGTCTCTCCCTTGGTGACTCACAGGTATAATTCATACGTCGGCCATGGCAGCTGAGTCACTCTGTAGTTGATAGTAGTCTCAGTAGAAACTGTCAGCATAGTAGTAGTGGCAGTGGTATTAGCAGCAGCAACAGTGACAGCAACAGCAACAGCAGCAGCACCAACAGCTGTAGTAGTAGTAGTAGTAGTAGTAGCAGCAGCAGCAGCAGCAGTCATCGTCATCGTCGTCGAGAGGCCGTCGTAGTGGTGATGGTGGTGGTGGCGGTGGTGGTGGTGGTGGTGGTGGTGGTGGTGGTAGTAGTAGTAGTAGTAGTAGTAGTAGTAGTAGTAGTAGTAGTAGTAGTAGTAGTTCTTCTTGTGTTGTTGAGGCAGTATTAATGGCAAGGGTTGATGTTGCTGTTGCAGCAGTGGTAATACTAGTCACAGTGAAAACAGCATGCATCTTTCCTTCTCTCTCTGTCTCTTTTGTCTATGTCTCTATATCTGTCTCTGTTTGTCTGTCTGTCTGTCTGTCTGTGTGTCTCATGTCCATTGGTCCACCCATCCATCCGCCCGTCTCTCTGCCTGGTCTGTCTGTCTCTCTTTTTCCTCTCTGATCCTTTGGTCTGTCTGTCTGACTGTTTGTCTGTCTGTCTCTCTCTGTCTCTGTCTGTCTTTTTGTCTCTCTCTCCTTCTCCTGTCTATTTGTCTGTCTGTCTGTCTGTCTCTTTTGACTGTCCGTCTTTATTTGTCCGTCATTCTCTGTCTGTCCGTATGTCTATCACTCTGAATGTCTGCCTGTCTGTCTGTCTGTCTCTCCCTGTCTGTTTGTCTGTCTGTTGTCTCTCTCTCTCTCTCTCTCTCTCTCTCTCCTCTCTCTCTCTCTCTCTCTCTCTTCTCTCCTTTTTTTTCTAACCCCCCCCCCCCCCCATCCGCTTTTTGCTTTCTCGTTTCTATCTATCCACCTGTCCCCCTACATCTCTCTCTCTCTCTCTCTCTCTCTCTCTCTCTCTCTCTCTCTCTCCTGTCTCACGCACGCGCGCGCGCGCGCACACACACACACACACATGCACGCGTGCGCGCACACATACATGCCCACACGCACCCACGTGCACACACGCGCACGTATACACGCGCGTGCACACACGCACGCGCGTGCACACACACACACACACACACACACACACACACACACACACACACACACACACACACACACACACACATCACACACACACACACACACACACACACACACACACACACACACACACACACACACACACACACACACACACACACACACACACACACACACAACACACACACACACACACACATACACGCACACAACGCACGCACGCACGCACGCACACACGCAAGCACATACACACATGCATGCGTGCGCTTGTGCACACATATACTCTTTCTCGCTCTCTTTAAATCCCTTCTCTTTTCTGTCCCCCCCCCCCCCCCCCCCCCCCCCCCCCCCCCCCCCCCACCCCCCCCCCCCCCCCCCCTCCAGAGATTGTCATCTTTTTCTTTATCTGCTCACTCTCTTCTCTGTCTGTGGCTCTTCAATCAATTGTATCTTTGAATATTTTACCACAGTGTTGCTTGATATTATTTTCCCTTAGCGACACGTTATTATCATTTGATGCATAGTGATTCATATGTATGACATTATTACTGTTGTTATTATCATTATTGTTATCATCATTATCATCATATCAACATCATCATCATCATCATTATTATTATTTTATTATTATTATGATTATTATTATGATCATCATCATCATTATGATTATAATAATCATCATCATCATTATTATTAGTGGTAGTGTTATAATTATCACTGGGATAAGCGTTTGATGTTCTCAGCTCTCTTCTTATTTGCATGTTTTGATTGATACAACCCTTCTTTCGTTATGTATCATCGTTTGTAATGTAACGATTTTTTGTGTGTCTCTCCCTTTCTTTTTCTCTCTCTCGCTCTCTCTCTGTTTTTGGGAAAAGATACAGATGTCACCTGGCGTAATGTACATAACATGTCATCCAAGGTGGCTCGTGTACTTGCTGCTATTTATTGATGAGTAGCTTGAACATTCAAAAACCTCCTTGAAAAGATGTTGACAGCACAGTAGAAACAGAAACGGTAACTGATGATTCGGAAAACACAGATGAAATTAGTTTTCTTGATGACCCAATTTTAAAAGAAGTGTTTTTAGCTATAAATGCATTGAAAAACGGCAGACCTGTTGGTCCAGATGGATTACTGGAGAATTGGTGACGAGATAATTGTTTACTTCCCTAAAATTTTCGATGCTATTTTCGACAGAGGAAAATACCCTGATAGCTGGATGGAATCAATTATAATACCATTGTTTAAAAAAAAGTAACATTAACGGTCCTGGAAACTACAGAGGAGTATCACTTTGTGGCATGCTCAGTGAACTATATAGTTCTATTACATATTACAAGTTGCAAGTTCAGGTTGAACGTAGGTTTTATTGATTTTGAGAAGGCCTTTAACTCCATGTCAAGAAAACTTTTATAGGCGATTCTTCAAAAGAATCACGAGAAAAGAAAGCTGTATCAATGTATAAAAAAATATATATTTCAATATCAAAGCAAAAGTATGGTCTGGCAACAAACTTAGAAACTGTGCTTTGTGCACATAGGGTTTGAAAACAGGGATATTCTTGTAGTCCTGTATTGTTTTCTTTTATATTTATAAATGAATTAGCATGAAAGAAAAAATCATTGAAAAGGGACGCCATTGAGCAACATTGTCACCTGAGATACTCGATTTATTTATCTTGTTACTAGCCGGAGATAATGCTTTGTGATCGGAAACCCAGTTAGATAACCTCCTAATTACAACTGTGAGGCTTCAGTTTAAGATACACGTGGAAAAGAGTAGCATTGTGGTTTTTAGAAAAAACGGGATACTTAGCAGCAAGAGAGAGATAGTTTTTGAATGGCAAGGCGATGGGTGTTGTGATTTGTTACAAATATTTTGGCATTTACAAACTATTTTTGAGGGTGCTCTCAGAGATGTGAAAACAGAGAAAAAAAAAGTAGAAAATCTTCAACGTTTCAATCATAGACCGTCTTCAGGACTTGGTATTTACTGTACTATCCTCATAGTTTTTCACCTGCCTGTCATGACCGTGTGAGCAGAACAAACACATGCATTACTATGTATATGAAGACTTAATAATGATTCTTTGGTTGTGTTACGTAAACTTTGATGTGCAAGTTCAACCTATCGCTCAGTATGGGTGCAGAGTTATGGGGATTGGATAAATCTGTGTATTGAAATAGAAAAATTTCGCATGATTTCTTTTAAAAGGTTCTTGTGAATTCAAGTTAAACGCCAGCAATTCTTGTATATGGGGATATATAGGTCCATGTCCTATGTACATCAACTATCATTTTCAATGTATTAGTTACTGTTTGAAAATTCTGTGTATGGATGGGAAACGTTTACCACATAAGGCGTACAAAATGTTGCTTAGTTTAGAAATGCGAAGTAAGAAATGTTTGGCATCAGGCATTCGTCATTTTTTTGTGCATCAAAATGGGTTTGGACTTGTTAGGATAAATCAAGGCATTGAAAATATCAACATCATCATAAACGAAATGCGTCAAAGGCTGATGAACAACAGATGGCACAGATGGGAGGGGGACATGTTCAAGCAGTGACAGATACATTTTTTAAATAGAAAATTTAAATCATTTAGTAATTGTGTAGCATACATTATGCTTCATATTGACAGATATTTGAAAAAGTATATGACAAGGATGAGATTCGTAAAAGCTGACCTATTCGCCCAGCGATATGAGTGCACTAACAGGGACCAGCAAACAGTAAGTAATGAACAAAAAGGATAACTCTTGCTCCCATCATGAAATAAATATATACGCCCTTAATTCCAAACAAAACCTGCTTTCAACACCAAATCGCATAGCAGAAATGACAACACACTATACACTGAACAAACAAGGAGACAGGACAAGAAATTCAGGACACAAATATATCTGTAACCTTCATTAACCTGTGTATACTTTACAGTGAGTCAGGACACGAATATGTCTATAACCTTCATTAACCTGTGCATACTTTACAGTGAGTCGGGACACTAATATATCTATAACCTTCATTAACCTGTGCATACTTTAAGTGAGTCAGGACACAAATCTATCTATAAACCTTCATTAACCGTGTGTCGTACTTTACAGTGAGACTGCTGGATGCTGTGTGAAAAGCACCAACAAAAAAGATCCTTCCCCCAAAATCCAAGCTTGAAAAATGATACAGTGACCTTTATCTTATGGGCTGAGTCCATGATTGTTGTCGATGAACACTGAATACTGAAAGAAAGACATCCTCATAGTACAGGGTGATTGGAATGCCAAAATTTGGCCTGACACTTACAACGACTGCAACAGTAGGAAAATTTGGCTTGGGAGAGAAACAAACGAACGAGGCATCCGACTGCTAGAGTTTGCTAAAAGCCATCGCCTCACTGTAGCCAACACCCTTCACCCACACAAACAAAGGACTCTGACATGGCATTCACCCAATGGGCAAGTGCATAACCAGATCGATTTCATTCTGGCACCACAACGCTTCAAGTCGAGCATTAACAAGGCACAGACAAGAATCTTCCCAGGTGCTGACATTGGAAGTGACCATGACCTTGTTCTGGCAATCTTTAAGCTCAAACTCAAAGCGAAGCAAATATCAAAGAGCCCTTGCATCCGCTTTAACCTGGAGAAACTGAAAGACCCAGAGATAGCCAAGGTATTTAAAGCCCAGGTAGATGGAAAGTTTGCTGCACTGAACCTTCTAGAAAGACATGGATACACTTATCAACAACGCCAACGAAGTGTACATGAATGCCGGCGAAGAGCTCCTTGGCAGGGAAAGGAAGAAAAAAAGAAACCATAGATCACAGACGAAATCCTCGATCTGTGTAAACATGAGACGTGGTAAACTCTTTTCAGATGGTGAAGACGTCCTGGAAAGGTGGACAGAATATTTCACTGGCCTGTACAACTACCAGCTCCACCCAGACAGCTCCATATTGGAAAATAACGCTGTCAGCTGAAACGTGACAACCATTGCCCACCCATACTGAAAGAGGAGGTCAGAAACGCAATACAAAGCTTGAAAGAAGGGAAATCACCGGGTGGGGGGACAATATCCCAGCAGAATTGTTGTGGCAAGGTGGTGAGGCATATACCGCAGTCCTTCAAGCAGCATGCCAGAAAATACTTGATGAGAAGAGATGGCCAGAACAGTGGATGCAATCACCGGTGATTCCTCTGCCAAAGAAGGGCAACCTGAGACAATGCCAGAACTTTAGGACCATTAGTCTTATTAGTCACCCAAGCAAGATCATGCTGCAAATTCTCCTCAACAGACTGAAGTCAAGGGCCGAAGAAGCACTCGCCGAAGAACAAGCTGGTTTCAGAAAGGCGAAAAAAACACCATTGAGCAAATATTCAATTGCAGAATACTCATTGAGAAGCACCTTCAACACTAACGCGACTTGTTCCACAGTTTTATTGACTTCAAGAAAGCGTTTGACAGGGTTTGGCATGAGGAACTATGGCATGTGCTGAGAGGATATGGAATCGACGAAGGCATCGTGAGCGTGATAGAGGCCCTATACAAAAACTCCAACAGTGCAGTGCTCCTCAACAATCAGCTAGGGCAGTTTTTCAGAACAACTGTCGTGTGTCAGACAAGGCTGTATCCTCTCTCCTGTGTTGTTCAATTTATTCTTGGAAAGGATAATGCAGGAGGCATTGGAAAACCATGAGATTTCTATCTCCATTAGTGGCAGATGAATATGCAACCTCCGGTTTGCTAATGATATAGATTTGATAGGGGGAACGAGTGAAGAACTGCAGAAACTTACCAACAGACTTGTTGATAGAGCAGGTGCTTACAGAATGAAGGTCAGCGTCAAGAAATCCAAAACCATGGTAAACAGTGAGAACATGGATCATGCCACTATTTTCATGAACGGAGAACAAGTGGAAGATGTCGGAAACTTCAAATATCTAGGAGCAACCCCGATAAAGGATGAAAGCCGCAAAGTAGAAATAAGAATTTGTATTGGCACAGCCACTGCAGCCATGACCAAACTGAACAGAGTGTGGAAAAGTAACATCTGATTCTCCATAAAATTTAAACTCTACAAAGGCCTGGGTGGTCTCCATTGTACTGTATGGTTGCGAGGCATGGACACTGATGGCTGAAAAACTGAAGGAAGATCCAGGCTTTGGAGAGCAAATGCCTGAGGAAGCTCCCTTAGATCTTCTGGATAGAGCACAGGACCAATAAATATGTACGGAGCAGAATTGAGAACCTTGCTGGACCTCAGGAACCTCTCCTTTCAACTGTGAAGAGAGACGCAAGCTGATATGGTTTGGGCACAACACTCGACACACCAGTCTGTCCAAAACAATCATGCAAGGCACCATCGAGGGCAGGAGAAGAAGAGGAAGACAGCGGATGAACTGGCATGAGAACATCAAAGAATGGACTGGACTCCATACACGTGAGCTGCTGCCAGTGGGCTGCTGACAGAGGCAGATGGAGAGGGGAGGTTGCGTCTGCGGTCCTCAGATTCCCCAACGACTACTTCTGTAGTTATGGGCCTGAGGTGAGGTGAAATCATGAAAACACAGGAAACAATGTCTAAACTGTTGCTAATAGAATACTTAATACAATATAGACAAGTACATTTTTAACAGACATCCTGTTCAGGGATTTCAATGAATGGACTTCATAACTGCACAATACAATAAATCCCTGCTCGCATTTGTCACAAACAAGACAGTGTGTGAAAAATAGGGGGTGAGCCACAGAGATCAGGTCAAAAGCAGCAAAAGTGGGAGTGAATGCAAGGAGTGAATGCCCACAGAATTTGAGACTTCTTTTCTTTCATTCTGATCAAGGAGAATGAGGATGATGAAGATCATGCTTCACATTTCAAATCAGGCCTGAGGCTGCATGACAGGAATGTACACTTACTTTCATAATGTATCCTACATCAACCAGGCCCAAGAGACAGACACCTGTGGCATTGGTAAGAAACAATTAGTAACACGCTGAGATATGCATTCATTACAGAAAGAGAACTCTAAATAGTGATCCTAGCCTTCCCAATTAACCAATAGGAAACTTAAGTCTGGGTAAGAGCTGGTCAAGACATAGAAATACCATAAACAGATGGCTCTCATGGGATTCAAACCTATGATCTTCATGCAAGAAATCCATGATGCAAACCACGTCTCAGGGCTGGTACACTTGGAATTACATCATAAGCTTATCATCATAAGCACACAAACACACACCACACACACACACACACGCACGCGCACGCGCACGTGTGCATGCACGCACACACAAAAAGTTAGTCACAGCCACTCACTGTAACATCGCATATGTTGCTTGAAGACAAACGAAAACAAGATCCGCTGCCCCCTCCCCCTTTCATCCCCTCCCTCCCTTCCCTTTACTCTCTCCTCTCCCCTCTTTCCACTGTGTCTCTGCCCTGACACACGCACGCCCCTTGTCCATCAAAGGTAGCCAGCAATTCACTATCCCATCACCTCTTGCTCTCTCTGGTCCCTCCTTTCCCCTCCGTTTCTCCACATTGGACATCACACAACAGGTTAAACCATACCCCCTGTCAATCAAAGAGATCATGCAGTTCAACGCACTACCACCCTCCATGTCCCCCCCTCCCCTCTTACTCCCTCTCACCCCTACTCTCAGCTAAGACTATAATCACAGGTGTGCTGGGCCTCTTTCCCCCTCTTGTCCCTCCTCTCCCCCTCCGTTCTTTCCATGTGGACATCACACGACACGTAAACCACACCCCCTGTCAATCAAAGAGACCATGCAGTTCAACGCACTACCACCCTCCATATCCCCCCTTCCCCTCCTACTTTTTCTCAATCCTACCCTCAGCTCAGAATATAATCACAGGCGTGGTGGGCCTCTTCACTCTGCAACATCCGTCTGAGCTGACGCAGTCTGCACACCTTGCTTTGTCTGGTGAAGTACAAGTCTGTTCAGTGTTAACCAACAGCTGTGTCACCAACCCAGACCTTTCAACTCACTACGTGGCAGTTGCAGTTTTCAGTGTGTGGACAGGTATTTATCTGATTTGTCTTTGTTTTGGTTCCACTCTCCTATCACATTTTGTATTCTTCACCATTTTATGAATACTTCTGCTTAATGTGTTTTTTAAATGCATTTGCTTGAGAGAGCCTTTTTCTGTGGTTTGTAGTACTTCAGTGAAACTCCATATGGTGCTTATAGGCTGTGGTTCAACTCCATCCGTTGTGAAAATGCTGACCAGATGGTGACTTAGGAGTGTGATTATTCTCCTTTGTGACTCCATCACACACACACATACGATCACTGATGTGACAGATTCAACCAACACAGATTTAGTGCCACTGTGCTGTGCACAACCATCCTTGTTTCAGTCTTCCACACTGGCCACTTAAAGTTGCCCTGGTATTACTATTTGACCTGGCTTTCCATAATACAAGGAGGCACGTTGTAGTCAGATATATGAAGACATGAAACGACCACCTCTGGTGAAAGATCAGAGTTTATAGAGTCAAACATGAGGTCCTTGACAAAGCAACATCATTCTCTCTCTCTCTCTCTCTCTCTCTCTCTCTCTCCTCTCTCTCTCTCTCTCTCTCTCTCTCTGTGTGTGTGTGTGTGTGTGTGTGTGTGTGTGTGTGTGTGTGTGTGTGTGAGTGCATTCGTGTGGGTAGTGGCAGATGTCAGCGATCTGATCACACACCCAGCAGAAAGTGAAAATTCTATTCATGTTCTCAAGTGTCTCATTCAACAAAGCATGCACCTACAGACACAAAATTTAATGCAAAATAAAGAGGAAGGTTTACACATTAAAATCCATTATATTTGTGTTATTGCTTGTGAGGAGTGAATTAAGAAAACGCTGGTACACAAAAAGAAGAAAGTTTTGTGTTCCTTGCACCCTGGCATACGATCCGTGCCGAAGTCCGAAAACAGTTGGTCAGCTCAATTGTGTCAGGCAGTTTTCCTATGCAACCTGCATGTTAAAAAAATAGTATCATTGTAAAGCTAAGATAGTGCTCCTTACAATGATATGCTGCAAGGCGCGAATATTTATCAATCGTTTGATGTTTTTTCAAGTTGAAAATTTTAAACTTGATTTACACTGACTTTCGTTTCTAAAACACCAGCATACATTGCACTCGTTTGAAAGCTCAAATGTTTTTTTTCCAATGGTATACAAATGAGGCTTGTGCAAAACTGAGGGAATTTGTTTTCACACTGAAAAGCGAGACGTTCATTGGTCACTTCAAAGAGTCAATCTCGCACAATGGCCTGTCGCTGAGGCTGACAAGAGGACACTCAATATTGACAGAATATCCGCTTTTTCTAGGCGAGTAATTCCATAGAACTTATAATTATGCATGTTGAGTACCAATTCTTCATATAAGAAACAAAAATAAGTAGTTCTAATCAGTATAAAGTGTTTAATTTCGTCGCCAATCATATCGAACAATTCCCAGTCGGCAGTTTCGGCCATGACTGACTCAATGCTGGGGAGGTCTCTTGAGATGTTCTATTTAACAAAATCTAGTTTTGTTACCCCAAAATGACACATAGATTGATTTTGCATGATTTCGTAATGGAACAAAACTTATAGTTTTTAAGTTTTGCAAATATAATATGCGCTTTTATATTTTAAAATGATATTTTCTTGGTGAACGAATTTACTCCAAGGGAAGTCACTCTAAAACGTCTGTTATTAGAAGATCGTCTGCTCAGAGATGGAGACTGTTACAATGCATAATTTTGACATATAAGATAGGTATAAGTGAAATGAACTGAAAAAAAAAAAACCAACAGAACAGAACATGGTAAAAGCACACCTGAAAATTTTTTGAAGGAAATCTTAAATAAATGTTAGCGAACCACAAAAAAAAAAGGGGGGAAAAAACCTAAAAACCATGGACAAACGAATCACAAGACAAACACATGACGCGTTTCGACCTCTTAGGTCTTCTTCAGGCAAGATACAAAAAAAAATTAGCACAATGAAAATGAATGAGCAATCACTTATCTTCAATCACTTCAGTGCAAGATAGGCGTTGAATGAAAACAAGGCTCTCAGAAAGGAGATAATGTGTCAGTGATGATAGTAATAATGATAATTATGTTACTGATAGGAATACTAATGATGGTAATGATGATGGTCAGAACATTGAAAAAATAAATAAAGACAGGATTACTACCAGTTTTGGTGATGATATGGCAATAGCAGTTGTAGTATGGGAGAAAGGAAAGTGGGTTAGAAGATTCTTAAACAGTATGGTTGCTGTGGCAACAGCCTTAGTGGCTATGGAGATGGTAATGTTAATGGTAGTGATAGTAATATCAATACTAACAATCGTATTAATGATGATAATGCTAACAATTATAGTGAAGGTAATGGTAATAATGCTATTGATAATAAAAGCATGATACAGAAACATATTTAAAGAAATATGTATATGAAGACAGACACACAGTAATCCCCAACTTAGAGAGCAGGAGCAAGATGAGAGAGAGAGAGAGAGAGAGAGAGAGAGAGAGAGAGAGAGAGAGAGAGAGAGAGAGAACAAAAATATAGAACAGGGGAAGTCACTCTGACTCTGTCTACAGGGAGGGGCCGAGGAAGGCTCTTGCTTACGCAGACAAAACAAGTGGCTTACAGTTTGTCTCACTATTTTAATTTTGTCTCACTAAACAATTTCAGTTCAACAATCAACCACTGGTTTATTTAACCAGAACACAACAATGAATTTTGAGTCAAAAGATTTTCAAAACCAAAATTAACGTTAACATCAAACACTAAATAAATCATCAAAAGGAGTCCAGCCCAACATAAGCATCATCCCATCCCTGAGGTTCCGCAGGTATATTGAAACGGGTAGCAGAGTATTGATAGTTGCAGACTAGACCAGGGACAACTTTGGGTGCAGGGTAAATGAGGGTAAATTGGGCAAGATTGGAGGGAGGCAAGGGTAAGGCAGAAAATAAAATTGTGACTGGAAAAACGACGAAGTTGAAGAAAAAGGGACGGCCCCTTGAATTAAAAAGACCACTCTGCCAACTTTGTTTTTCTCTCTTTGTTTTTCCCTCTAGAGAGACAAAGTGTCTCCCTCTCTCTCCAGCCGGTCAAAATGTGCAGGAACTTGCTATGTCAAGGAACAGGAAATAGAATGTGGGAACTTGTCAGGAAACAGGAAGCAGGTTGGGGAACTTGATTATCATTTCCCTAAATTAATTTAATTAATTTCAACCCCCCAAAAATTACCTCTAGTAACTTCACAACAAGATTTTTGTATACACAAAGAATAGAAATATTAAACTAGAACCAAATCAAAATACATTATCTTCAATTCCAACCTTCGTTTTACCACTCAAGGGGGACAACTCTCCAAAGAAAACAACTTCTTAACAGAGACTAAAATTGTGGTTACTTCCCTTGAACTGTGCTTGTGTAGACCAGCCCTCTGTCATGCTGTCTACATATATAATACTAATAACAAAAAATAATACTGATAATAGAACAAATGAATAAAATGAAAATAACAATATTAATAATAGTAATGATAATAACGATACTGAAACTAATACTAAGGGGAAAAAACCCCAAAAAAAAAAAAAACCAAGGGGAGGAGGGGAGGGGAGGACAGGAAGAACAAGGAGGAGATGGAAGGGATAAATTGTGGGAAGAATGGAATCTAACAGGTATGTTAATAATTATGACATGTATATTAATAATTTTGATAATGATTGTGAGTGTAACCATATTGTAATGATAGTGATGCTAAAAGAGGCTGGAAAAATGGTAAGCTGGAATGTCAGAAATATTGTAAAGATCATAATTATATTAATTATATGATAGTATTAGTAGTAAATATAACAATTGTAACACAGCTATGAAGGTGTTTTTAAAGAGTTTTTCCTGTATGGTGTGGACAGGGAGCCCCAATAAGTTGTTGGACAGGGAGCCACAATAAGCAGAGAAGGGGCAGGGTTGGACAGGGAGCCCCAATAAGCCAGGGTGTATGGGGCAGGGTGTGCGGACAGGGAGCCCCAATAAGCAGAGAAGGGGCAGGGTGTGTGGACAGGGAGCCACAATAAGCAGAGAAGGGGCCAGGTGTGTGGACAGGGAGCCCCAATAAGCAGAGAAGGGGCAGGGTGTGTGGACAGGGAGCCCCAATAAGCAGAGAAGGGGCAGGGTGTGTGTGTGGACAGGGAGCCAATAAGCAGAGAAGGGGCAGGGTGTGTGGACAGGGAGCCACAATAAGCAGAGAAGGGGTAATGACACTGAGCTGGCAGGGAGGACGAAGTGGCAGAAATAAAATCTGCAGTCAGTGTTTTGTTTTGAGTGATTGCTTCTTTCTTTATTTGCCTGTGGGATGGCTAATTAAACACCTGAGGTTGCCAAGTTTTCACCACAATGGAATCTGTTTCACAGTGAGTCCAGTAACCCTGCCATAGTTCCTCAAGGGCAGGCAACCACTAAACTTTGTAAAATGTTCCCAAAAAGCAAGGCTTCAGCTCAAAAGCTAGAGATAATATTGATACCCAGAATTGGTGACAGAACAATTCTACATGAAAGTAGTTATGGAGAACCAGAATGAACAGTTTGGGGACACTGCACATGGCAAGTGCAGAGGAAGACAACACACACGCACGCATGCACGCACGCACGCACGCACACACACACACACACACACACACACACACACACACACACACACACACACACACAGAGAGAGAGAGAGAGAGAGAGAGAGAGGGAAAAATCTGTTTTATATGCAAACCTTTCTTCAAGTGAAAAGCAGCAAGCAGAGTAAAACAACCACTTTGTCATTCAACACTGTAAGTGCTTAATTCATCTCTCTAAGCAACATGGTTTCAGTGGTTATGAAAGTATCTACAGCAGTAATCTGACATGTAAACGCTTCCTCAGACACACACACACACACACACACACACACACACACACACACACACACACCACACACACACACACACACACACGTTGCCAAGTCAGAGTCCTGCTGTTTTCACCTGTCAACAAAACGGCAAAAGGTAGAACTGCAGGACGTGCACAGTAATTCTTTGGTGGTGGCGTCTTTTGATGGTGGGCCCTGCTGTTTGCAGTTTGCAGTTATGACCCTTGACATCTCAATAGAATGCCCTGTGCATGGCTGCAGATATGTGGCTCCCAAGGGTGGTGCAGGATTGATGCTGGATTGCTAGTTTGGCATTTAAGGGCAGGACTTGTCTGGGTTCACCTGGCACCTTCGAATTGATCTTGTTCTTGTCTGTCTTCTGTCCAACTCTGGGGAAAGGCCCAATGACAGTGAGGAAAGACACACTGACCTCAGGGAAAGTTCTGTTGATGGCGGGAACGACTTCAATCCAGGATGATCCTCAGAAGGCACATAAGACCTTATGGTGAGAGATTGGGCTGTACCTGGAGTTGTACATGTGAAAACAAAATGTCCACGACTGGGGCTGCACGATGTGCCAGGAGTTTGCTTGTTGGTGGCGTCTTTCACTAGTGGGAACTGCAGTCGTGAATGAAGTATGGGACAGTGTACCCATGGGGACACTTCCATGGAGGTTCTGTTGTGTGGCATCTGGATGTCGCACCATGGCGTCTGTCAGGAAGCAGTTGTTGTGTCCCTCGATATCTCAAAGGAGCATCCTGTGCACCATACGTGAACACAGCACAGACTTTCAAGGGTGGCGTAGGACTGCTCCCAGCTGGGTGGTTTGACAGTTCAGAACAGTACTTCTAGGTCCCACTGGCATCTTCCAGTGTCTTCTTGTCTTGTCAGCCTTTTAGCCAGCTCTATGGGCAGACCCATGGATGATGAGGAAAGACCCACTGACCACAAGGAAAGTCCTGTTGACAGTGTGAATATTGGAACACGGAGTCCTCTTCAGAGGGCACGCAAGACCTTGTAGTGAAAGCTAAGCTGTGTCTGGAGTTCTATTGATCTCGCATGGAAAATGCATAGATATGAGATGCATAGGTCAGTCAAGCATACGTTGTGCATAGGTAGGACATGCATTGATGATGATTAGGTCAGACATATTGGGTCATCCAGAGGTCAGGACCTTTCCATTTTTGCAAAGCATTAATTCATTGATTTAGCTGTACCATCAGTGCATTGTGGGATGCCTATGTACTGTAATCATATGGAGAAGTCCAAGTGCATAACTCCATCTCAAAACTTGAACTAAAACAATTCAAATATTGATCTTTTCTGAATGAAATGACCAGCAAGGCATCATCTAGATTAAAGGAAATTGCATCGTGCTGTCAGCAGTTGTTAAACAGAATCTGTTTGCTGAATCTGACGTGAGTTCTGAACTAATTCAGCTGTGGGTTGGGATGCTAGAGTTATTTCATTGTGTGTGTGTGTGTGTGTGTGTGTGTGTGTGTGTGTGTGTGTGTGTGTGTGTGTGTGAAGCGATAATGCATGAACTCAGAATGGGAGATCACTTGGAACTGGGTTCAGTGGCTCCACATTCATGAAAACACGCAAAATGAAAAAAAAGAAAAAAAAAAAGGAAACCCACATTGAATTCAAAGCTGGCTGATGTCTACTCAGTATACACTGTATTCTGATTACAACAATGTACTAAAATCATGTGCGGATCTACCCTTACACTGTTTCTGTTTTTTTTATCATTTGGTTTTTCATTTCAGGATTGAACAAAATTCAGGATGTCAGGATTGGGATCATGGTGCTCACCCTTCTACTTCTTGTGATCATGGCAACCAGTCATCAGGATGCAGGAGGTACGTATTGACTGTCCCTGTGTGCTGCCTGGCTGTTGACCCTCTCACGTTGTTTCCAAGTCTTTACTGCTCCTCCCTGCTGACGTTGATCACCTTGATTGTAGATGTAAAGGGGACAACGAAGGATGAAAGACAAGAAGTGTCATGTTTTCTGTTTTTCCTTCTGCAGTTGTCATTGTCGTCGTTGTAGTAGTAGTTGTTGTTACTGTTGTTACTGTTGCTGGTGTTGTTTTGTTATCTGTACGTCTTGCCTGCTTCACCTGAAATGATCTGCCGTTGTAGGACTGGCTCCGTTATGGACATACAAATGTGTTGTACACAGTGCAAGAGTGGTCGACCTGCATAGTTTTGTGAAAGGTTCCACGAATATTCGTGACTCGCTTCTTGTTTGTCATAGCACTTCTGATGATCATTATATGGTGACTGGAATACGGCTAGGCAATGGAATATTTCAACACTGACGGAAATGGGTCATTTAGCGGAAATTAGGCAATGATAACTAAACAAAACCCCGATAGTGTAGGTGCCATTTATTCACTTTAGTTAACAACAGCTAACTGATACTGAAACATGAATCTGAATAGATAATGTTTAGCATAATCTGAATCCTAGTAGTGTAGGTGTCATTTGTTCACTTTACAAATAATTGAGATTTAGCATAAACTGGAATGTTTTATTAACTTTGTTATTAGCACCTCTAGTCCATTTCTGTCTCATTCTCTGTCTCTGTATATTAGTGTCTTCTCTCTGTGTGTGCAAGTCAGAGTGCGCTCATGCGTGTGTGTGTGTGTGTGTGTGTGTGTGTGTGTGTGTGTGTGTGTGTGTGTGTGTGTGTGTGTGTGTGTGTGTGTGTGTGTGTGTGTGTGTGTGTGTGTGTGTGTGTGTGTGTGTGCGAGAGTACATTTTCTAGCAGTTATAAAGTGTGAACTTCTGAATATTTTTAAACCCCCTAAAATTTTGGAAATGAGTTTTTCGCACCGAGTCTTGCCCCATGATTTATAGGAGGAAATGAATATCACTGAGATAGTTGTTGTTTGTTCAGCGATTGAGTTTAAGCTTAAATTCACCAGAATATGGCCCTCATGATATTTCTGAATTGTGATGTAGCCCTCATGGTATTACTGAATAGGTATGTGGTCCTCATGGTATCATTGAATCGTCATGTGACCCTCATGGTATTTGTGGATTGTCATGTGGCCCTCGTGTATTTTCTGAATTATGTGGTCCTCATGGTATTACTGAATCGTCATGTGACACTCATGGTATTATTGAGTCGTCATGTGACCCTTATGGTATTACTGAATCGTCATGTGACCCTCACGATATTTGTGGAAATGTAATGTTGCCCTATAGTATTACTGAATTGTTATGTGGTCCTCATGATATTATTCAATCGTCATGTGGCCCTCTTGGTATTACTGAGTTATTATGTGGTCCTCATGGTATTATTGAATTGTTATGTGGTAACCATGGTATTACTGAATTATGTGGTCCTCATGGTACAACTGAATTATTTGGTCCTAATGGTATTACTAAATTGTTATGTGGCCCTTACGGTATTACTGTACAGCTATGTTGTCCTCATGGTATTGTGGATTGTCATGTGGCCCTCGTGGTATTAGTGAATCGTTATGTGGTCCTTATGGTATTTGTGGATTGTTATGTGGCCCTCATGGTATTATTGAATCATTATGTTACCCTCATGGTATTTGTGGATTGTTATGTGGCCCTCATGATATTTGTGGATTAGCATGTGGCCTTCATGGTATTTCTGAATTGTGATGTGGCCCTCATGGTATTATTGAATTGTTATGTGGTCCTCATGGCATTACTGTATCATCATGTGACCCTCATGGTATTTGTGGATTGTCATGTGGCCCTCATGGAATTTTTAAATTGTCATGTGGTCCTCATGGTATTATTGAATCATCATGTGACCCTCATGGTATTTCTTGATTGTGATGTAGCCCTCATGGTATTTCTGAAATATGTGGCGAGGAAAGCAATTTGAGAGTGAACAAGATGCTCCAGGTTTGTTCCCAAGGTGATATTTGACCAACCTCAATGACCTGCCTTAGTGCCTGGTCATATTATTGAATAACATGTACGTTTATGGGGATGTTGGGTCGGGCCAAGAGGGCGAGGGAAGTGGGAGGGCAAACGTGAACAACACTAAAGGCCCTCCCACATTGTGGGAAGTGTGGATCAACATACACCCGTGACTCCACATCCAGACTTGGTTAAGATCTCACTGGCGTAATGCGCCAGGATTCTCCCAAAGCTCCTGGTCGTTTAGATTAGATATGTGTGTGTGTGTGTGTGTGTGTGTGTGTGTGTGTGTGTGGACTGGAGTGTCCATATGTTGTAAACGGATTTGTGGCCTTAGCTTGAAGCAAACTCTTTTGTTAAAGGACTGTTATTTTGCCTCTTGGAGGAGCTGGTCGCTGTGTGTGTGTATGTGTGTGTGTGTGTGTGTGTGTGTGTGTGTGTGTGTGTGTGTGTGTGTGTGTGTGTGTGTGCACGCGCTTTGTATGCGCTAATCGATGCTAGTACTACATGTGAAGGAAAAAGCACACGGTTGTTTATTTCATATCTTACATGTACATGCATACTCTCTCTCTCTCTCTCTCTCTCTCTCTCTCTCTCTCTCTCTCTCTCATGCCCTAAAAAGGATAATGATTTGTGACCATTCATGTTGTCCATGGCTTCACAGAGAAGCAGATGACGCAAAGGGACGCAATCAACGTCAGACAGAGAAGATCAATCACTGGGAGAGTAGTGTACGATGTTTTTCGTATTCTTCCCTAATCTCTCTCTCTCTCTCTCTCTCTCTCTCTCTCTCTCTCTCTCTCTCTCTCTCTCTGTGGATACGTGGGTGCGCCCTGCCCCTCTCTCATTGTCTGCCTGTCTGTCTATCTTTTTGTCTGTCTCTCTGTCTGTCTGTCTGTCTGTCTCTCTCTGTGTTCAAGTTTACACTGTGTTTATCATAGAAATCACTTGTTCTAGCCTTTGATGGCTGATTTGGGGTGCTGTTGGATTTTTTTTTTAGCCCTTGTGGTGAGAACACCACAGAATTATGGACTGTGAGGTATCTCCATCTGACGCCAAGGGAGCACAGACACAATCAGCCGTGTCTCCCTGAAGAGTCTGATCCAGCAGACAAAAGGCCTAGGATCAGACAATAGAAATAGATCTGTCTTCAAGAGGGATTGCGATGGTTCCTATATGCTGCCAGTGATGGCTTTCACATTTATGATGTATTTTCCTCTCATTTTATGTTCTCATTTTGTTCCTCCTCCTCCTGTCCACCCCTTTCCCTCCGCTCTTTTTTCTTTGTTTGAATAATTGCCAAGTTATTAATATAATGACGGAAGAATTGTTAGCCCGCGCTTGTTTTCCCCCATGAAAATTGTTCAGCATAATATGTTTGGTCAATCGGTGGGAGATTGCAACTCTTAGGAGATCCAAGTTAAGGTTGTTGTTCTGCACAATTCTTAGCTGCTGACAATGCTTGAGTTGTGAAACAGCAGGGTTGACCACTCACACTGATGGACATCTTTTAACCTCCTTTGCATCCTTGAATGGATCCTCAAACATAGGCTCAAACATTTCCCCCCACATTTTATACCGTTTATATATGATTTTTGGTTTTTCCGCGACTTATTTCCTTACCACACTTTCCTTTTGTTTTACTTCTCTACCCTTCGATGGCTTATTTCGGGTTCTGTTGGATTCTTTTTTTGAACCCTTGGTGGTGAGAACACCACATAGTCATGGACTGTTGTGTATCTCCATCTGATGCCAAAGGAGCACAGACACAGTCAGCCATGTCTCCCTTGTGAGTCCGATTCAGTGGACGAAAGGCCTAGAAGAAGGCAGTGCGAATAAACCTGTCTTCAAGAGTGATTACTATGGTTCCCATATGCTGCTAGAGGAGGATTTAACATTTAAGATATATTTTCTTCTTTGATGTTCTCATTTTATCCCCCCCCCCCCCCCCCCCCCCGTTTTTTTTTTTTCTTTTCTTTTTCTTTTATATAAATCTTTGCCAAGTCATTAACATGATGATGAAAGAATTGTTAGCCAGCACTTGTTATTTCCCACACCACTAAATTGTTCAGTATAAATATAGTAGAAAGAAACTCGTGGAGAGCGTGGCAGCAGAGAGTCCTCAGAAGAGAAGCCCCCTTCAAGCAAGTGTTTCCCTTAACTCCTGACACTCTAGGGGGGTTTGGGCCACACCCGGTTCATGACACGGGATGTCTTTCTGCTGCCCCCTTTTTTTTTTTCCCCATCTTGGGATGAGCCATGGCTGGGATTCGAACCCATGACCCTTTTGGACATGCTCATTTTCCACTTAATGACTCGCGCTTGAGCCACTGGGACACTTGATATTTGTAGGAATGTTAAGCCTTATGAAGTTCACTTTTGTTCCTCCTTGACCAGATCCAGCTTGAACACCTCTCTGCTGCTTCTGCCATTGCTTTCAGGGCTCTTGTTTTTTTTTTTCCTCCCTGCAACTGAGAGAGCTGTTTCATGAGGCTGTATGCAGACGTTCCTACAAACCCCCTAGCTCAAATTTCTGCAGTGAGGACTTTGACCTGAGAACCTTCTCTCCTCAGGCTGTTTGCCAGATCAGCATACTTTTCAGTCTTGTAGATTTGAGCTGCCTCCATTCTGTTCTCATATGGCACCATGAGCTCGATCATGATCAGCTGCTTGGTTGACTGAGTAGACTACTATGTCTGGTCTCATGCCACTCTTGCTGATGATCTCTGGGTGACTCTTCCATTCTGGGAGGTCTGCAGCACACTCCCAGTCATCTGCCCCATCCAGCAGACTCTGCCTGCATGTTCTGAGTGGCACTGTTGTTCTTGGCCATGATTCGCTGCCTCCTGTCATGAAGAATGTTGCGGGTGCTTTTGGAGTCCTGATTTTCCCTTTTGCGGTGTTGGTACTAGCCCAGACTACTTGTACAATCTCTTTGAACACTTGGTTGTGCCTCCATGTGTACCTTCCTTGAGCCAGGGCTACTTTACATGAGCTAAGGACATGCTCCACTGTTTGTTTTTCCATGGCAGAGGGGGCATGAAGGATCGTCTGTTTTTTTCCCCACTTCACCAGGTTTGCATTTGAGGGCAGAAGGTCATATGCAGATCTGAGAATGAAGCTGATCCTGAGAGGGCCATGTGTCAAATGTCATTCCAAGTGAGACTTCTTTGGGAGTGCATTCTCCCACACATGTCAATTGCCCTTGCTGGCTCTGCTGGACTGCTTTTTAGAGTCTTTTTTGGTCTTCTTCTTTTCTCATCTTCTGAGTCATCATGTCTCTTTGGCTTTTCCTTTGGCCTTTGACCACTATTCAGTTTTGGTCATCCCCAGTCCTTGTCTGTTGGTCTGTGTGTGTCCTGTTATTTCTCTGATCTTGAGACTTTCTTTTGTAGAATCCACCACCTCTTGAACTTTCCATTTTCTGCCTGTCTTCAGCTGGGGCTTGATTGCTTCTACCACCTTGTCTCCTGAGTCCTCCAGCATGCTTTGAAGTCTGATCTTCCCTGCTTTGTATTCCTCCAAGATGGATTTCAGTGGTAGTTTCAGCTTTGCTTGGCGACAGTACAGCGCTATGTCAGTCAGATAGGGGGACACACCAAGCCATTTGCTTGTGAACTTGCTGATTTTTTTAGATTCCATTGCCTCCACTATGTTGGTGCAGATGTCGTATATCATCAGAGGCCATAGGAGCTTTGGTATCAACATGAACTGCAGACACCAGACCTTGAATTTGCCAGGGAGCCCACACTGGTCAATGGTCTCCAAGCCTTCTTCCAACATCTGTTTGGTTTCTTTTGCTCTTTGTGTATCTTTCAGCGTATCATCATACCATCTTCCAAGGCTCTTGACTGGCTCTTCTGTAACTGTTGGAATGGCCTGGCTGGCAACACTGATGACCACGGATGCAGCCACTTTTCCCTTTCCTCAGTGAGAGACTCTGTGATTTCTTTGGCTTGAACTTCATTCTGGATGAGGCAACTATGTCATCCAGCCTGTCCAGAACATGACGTGTCTCATCTTCTCTAGATGAAATCACTGTAGTGTCATCCATGAAGGCCTTGAGAGGGGGCATCTTGTATCCATCGCCAAGGTCTGTTTGTCTTGCGTTGCTTGTTGCTGCTTTCAAGATGACTTCCATTGCCAACACGAACAGTATTGGGGAAATGCACAGCCCATTGCAATGCCCACTTCCAAGTTGATCCAATCTGTTGTGTTCTCCTTGGTAGAGAAGCGCATTGAGAAGCCATCGAAGAACTTCTTGAGCATGTCACGGATGTTCTTTGGCACATGGTACATCTCAAGAGCCAACTGTATCATCTCATGGGGTACAGATCCATATGCGTTTGCCCAGATCAAGCCACACTACGTCCAGGTCTCTCTTTTCTGTTTTTTTGCTCTTTGGATTGCATCCCAGATCATTGTGGTGTGTTCTACACAGCCAGCCATGGCTGGGATGCCACCTTTCTGGACTGACACATCCAAGTACTTGTTTTCTGTGAGGTACTTGGTCAGTCTTGCTGCCATGACAGAGAAGACGATTTTCCCTCGACGTTCAGTAGTGATATTGGCCTGAACTGGCTGATGTCACTTGAGTTTTGCTCTTTGGGGATGTACACACCATCTGCCATCATCCACTGGCCGCTGATCTTCTGATTTCTCCAAACTGATTGCAGTAGCCTGTGGAGCCACTTCAGCACCTTGGGACATTTCTTGTACAGCTGGTAAGGTATTCCGTTTGGCCCTGGTGATGATTTGGCTCTGGCTTTGTCGACCACCTTCTTGATTTCCGCCAACGTTGGAGGCTTGTCATTGAACTGTTCCTCAGGGTTGGTTGGCACACCAGACCTTGAAAGTCGAATGGTGCTTTGCTCTGTGAGTCAGAGTATGTTTTCCTCAGATGCTGCTCAAGAACTTCTTTGTCCACACTTAGAGCCCCAGATTTTGGCTGCTCAAACAGAGTTCTGGCAAACTGGAAGGGGTCTCTGAAGAAGCGCTCTTGTGTCTTCTTTTTTTTTTTTTCCTCTTCCTCGCAGATTCTGCTTCGCTGAGGGCGCCGTGTTTTGCTTTCAGGTCTTCCCAGAGTTTTTCCAAGCCTTGTTTTTCAGCTGGCAGTGCAGTCTTCATTTGCTTCTTGAGGTTGTTCTTTTGGGCCCTGATCTTGTCCATCTCTTCTTGGCGTCTGGATTTCTTTGGAGGTGTTTTCTCTTTGGGTAGTTTTGCTCCATAGGCGTCTCTACATGTGGCATACACGATGTCCCCATATGTGGCTAGTTTTGTGTTCCAGGGTGCTTTTCCCTATCAGTGCATCGAGTCTTTGGACGATTTTTTTGCATCCAGTTTCTCCCAATCTTTAGTCTCGTTTGCTTGTGGCAGGTTGAGTTTCAGGCGCCTGGCATCGAGGGCCTGTGCAAATTCCTCATCCGAACCAACAGCGTGGATGTCCTTGGCACTGTGGTTTAAATCCTGGCCTTGGTCTTCCGACGTCTTAGCTGCTGATGCAGTGCGCTGCTGCTCATTCAGATGAGTTTTCACACATCCCATCTTTGTTCTGTGGATCTTCATCCCACGGGTGGTAGCGAAACGCTTTCCACAGACACATGGATATTCCATTTGGTCCATGTTCATAGTCCGTTTGGGATTTGCAGTCGTGATTGGTTGAACAGCGATGGATTCATCATTCTCTCCCCCTTTTGATGAATCCTGGGAGCATATATATATATATATATATATATATATATATATATATATATATATATATATATATATATATATATATATATATATATATATATATATATATATATGTGTGTGTGTGTGTGTGTGTGTGTGTGGTTTCTCGCTTGCATAGACGTTGTGCAACTAAGAATTCAATATAGATACTGTTTCAGAACGTTCCTGCACTGGGACATTACACTGGATGTAAATGGCTGTGTCAGAAAGTGGTATTCATTCATGCTTTCGACAGCTTAATTTAATTCAGCATTTTAGTTTGCAAACTATATCCACTAAAATGATATCAGCATTCAAGATTGATCAAGCTTAATAGATTTGAGAATCATCACAAAAATCACCTGGGAATAGCAGACTGAGTGATGGACACTCCGGCACTGTGCAGAGTGGGGCTAAGGACAGTTCTCCTCATGCCATGTCATGGAACACTAGACACTGTATAGTAAACGTCGCTTGTCTGTCTCTTTCTCTTGTAGCACTCTCGTCCACAAGGAATACACTGACAATGAATGAAATAGTACATTGCTCTGGATCGTCTTCATCCACAGTCTTCCCCTTTCTTCTTCACAGAACTGAGGCGTGCGAAGAGACCTGTGAGCTGGAGGAGAAGAACTGCTGCGGCATAACAAATGGACAACCCTTTTGTTTCTTTCCATGCTTCGGATAGTTTCTGTACGCTGTCTCATTCATTATCTTATCAGTACAAGTGTAAACGAGACCTGTAAGCAATGCGAAGGTTGCGCGCAATTTGATAAGTGTTGTTTACTGGGACGCACGGATTTGAGATGCAAAGAGAATAAAACAGCAACAAGAGGACTCTGTGAGTGTTCTGTTCTTTCTTTCTGAGAGAGGAGAGAGAGACAGAGAGAGAGAGAGAGAGAGAGAGAGAGAGAGAGAGAGAGAGAGAGAGAGAGAGAGAGAGAGAGAGACAATGACAATGACAATGACAATGACAATGACACCTTTATTGACAATGGTTAAATAACCCTTTATGTCAAGAGGGTACATGTCTGATGCTTCATAATGAAAAAAAAAAAACACACATACACACAAAAAGATTAATCATCAAAAAGCAAGTGTTTGTAATTTCTCAAACATAAGACCGTCCATCAAACGTCCATGAATGTGCATGAAACTGATATTTCTGTAACAAACGTGTTTAAATGCATTTTCATTTAGATATCACTATGCCAATTTTGCATATAAGATGCAATCAGCCTATCTTTAAATTCTGCAAGAAAAGAGGATTCATCCTCAACATTTTGCATCATCCATATAATGCCAAAACCATTAACTAAAAGCACTTTTTTTAACCTCAAAGGCCCAATTTTGACGACCAAGTTCTAACTGATTTAATGTCATACAATAAGCCTGCTTATTTAATCTTGACATTGGTAACCGTAACAATCTGAGCCAGTACTTCACACATTTAACGACAGTTATAATAGACAGTGGAAAGCGACCTGTTTCACTCTGACACATTTTATTAGATGCATGTAGAGGCACATTCAAAAAACGTTTTATGGCAAAATTATGCATCTTTTCCATCTGATTATTCACATAAATTCCCCAAACTTCTGCAGCATATGTCATTAAAGGCTGAACTTGTGTATCGAATAATTTCCAAAACAGCATTAGTTCAATAGAATTAAGTTTTCTCATACATCGGCAAATCTCTATTACTCCCCCGTTTAGCTTTACGACACATTTCTGACCATCCAACATTTAGGCTCAATTTTGTTGTAAAAATCATGCCAAGATAGTTGTAAGAATTTGTAATTGTAATGTTATTGCTCCCATACACCCATGTTCTCTCTCAGCTAAATACCCACCCTTCCTGAAAACCATAATATTTGTCTTTTCTAAATTGACTTTTAAATCTAATCGATCAGCTTCTCGTTTAAGTAAATTTAGCTGATTTTGTAATCCCACCACCGTATAAGAAAAAAGAATAACGTCATCAGCGAAAAGTAATAAGAAAACTTCAATTGCCCCCGCAACAAACTGAAACCCATGTTTTCCCTTTTTGATATCTCTATAGCTAGCTCATTTATGAATAAAGAAAATAATTGAGGACTAAGAATACACCCCTGTTTAACGCCTTGTGGGCAATCAAAATACTCTGAATAAAAACCTTTTTCACGGACACATGATGTAACTGTATCATAAATAGCTCTTAATGACTTATATAACTTCCCATTCACTCCAGACCTTCTCAGAACGTCCCATAATTTATTCCTGTTAACAGAATCAAAGGCCTTTTTAAAGTCAACGAAGGCTACATAAAATTTGGAGTGTTCAATAAATACCTTTGTACCATGGTAAACAAAGTAAATATATGATCAACAGTACTGTAATCCTTTCTGAATCCTGCTTGTTCTTCCATTATTTTTTCTTCTCTTGTAGCCCATGTGACTAAACGTCTATTCAGAATGTTGGTATATACTTTTCCTAATACACTGGTCAAAGAAACTCCCCTGTAATTATCCGGTTATTTTACATCGCCTTTCTTATGAATAGGTACTATTATTGACTTGGACCATTCTCGTGGGAAAACAACATTGTCAAACAATTCATTAAAAAGCTTAACCAGGAAATCACTAATGACATCAGAAGCATATTTAAGCATTTCAGCTATGATCTTATCAGGTACCCCCCTTTTACCTTGTTTTAACTTATTAATACTACCTAAAATTTCTTCTTTTGTTATGGGGTCTTTCAAACAAGGGCTCATGGGAATAACCGTCTAAATTCTCAGAAGATTCCTCAACATGATCATCAACTCCGGATTCACCAAAATTATGAAAAACTTCAAAAAAGTGATCATACCAAAGAGCTATAGGGATTTCATTACACACAATGTTTTTTCTGTTAATTGAGCGAATTGTTGACCAAAAGTATCTATGATCACTAATTGACCTTCAGCTTTCTTAATCGAGATTCATCATGTCTCAACTTTTTTTCTTTCTTTAAATCCTTATATTCTTTTAATTCATTAACATATAGCAGTTTCCGCTCGACAAGATTAGTTTTTGAACGCAGATAAGATCTAAGCCGTCTTTTAACTGAACGTTTCTTTTTCCTACACTCATCATCAAACCAGTCATCTTGATTACGTTTCTTTTTACCTACCATTCTTAGCATGCATGCTGATGCTCCATATAAACCCTTCACAAAGGTCGTAATACTCTCATTGATATTAGTGGTAATAAGGGACATAGATTTGTGTAAACATTCTTTGAAATCCTCAGAACATATTTCATCTTTATATTGTTGCATGAATTCATGAGACCATACCACCTTTTCCTCTTCATGCACAATAGGTTCCTCACTCACTAGATCAGACTCAATTTTAAAGCGTAGTGTTACAGGCAAGTGCCAGGACAACACGAAGTCCTCAACACTCAAATCACAATAATTAAATAGATCATAGGAAACATAAAAATCAATAATAACACCGCTACCTGCAGGAGAAATGAATGTAAATAGACCTTCCCTATCTCCAGAACAGCTACCATTCAAGATTCTTAAATCAAGAGACAAACAAAAATCAAGAAGTGAACGACCAAAATTATTAATTGTAGTATCTTTTTTGACACACGACTACGACTCTCTCATTCACCTCACACATATCAGAATCCATGAAAGAATCAAAACCAATAACGAAATCATCCAAATCCTGTTCTCCCAATTGTTCTCGGCCTGTTCGAGCGTTTAAATCGCCACAGATCATAATGTAAATATCATCTCTATCTAGTATGTGTGACAAGTTTTTCTTTGTAAATAAACAATTCTGTCCTTGATTTCTTTTTCATTGTATGCTGGGCTTCCTTCTGGGGTATATAGCATGCTACTAATAATACATCTTTCTCGCATCCAAACAACAATTTATTGATCTTTAAAACAAGAGCATTCTCACAATTAACGTGTATTTGCTTAACAAAATGAGAAAACTTTTCCCTGACTAAAAGTAAAACACCTCCAGAATGTCTGCCATGCACAGATAATTTTCTAGCCAGTGCGACAAACTTTACATAATCACAAAACACAAAGGAGAAATCAAACGTGCTCCCAGCAAACGTTTCCGCAAGGCAGACAACATCAAACAAATTCACATAATTAACAAAAGATGCATCAAACATTTTGGAGGAAATACTCTCCACATCATAGGAAAGGAAAGAAAACTGATAAGATGGATGGTCTGACAAATCTCATTTCTTTTCATTGGCAGATGACCGCAAAGATCTTTGACAGTTAGAATTTCCCTGACTTTGCACAAACTTTCTCATCGTTCGTTGTCCCCCACCATCCCCCTTCCCCTGGGTCTCATTTCCAGCCCGCTGCTTGCCACGCGCTGAGCCAGTTTGTGTCGAATGCGCTGGGCCTACCCTTCCACGACCTTCACCTTTACTGACGTCACTTGCAAGCAATAGGGAAGCCCGTCCACTCACATTGTTAGAACTAACAGACCGAGTGGAAGTATGTTCCGATATCAACTCTGATTCGACTGCATTTGCATTTTGATTGGATCTCTCGCGATTCCGAAAAAGCATACTGCGCGAATCTGTCACGATATGCACGATCTTCACTCGCGCCAGAAAACAGAGTTTTTGACGAGGAGGGCATGTCATTGGAATCGCACTTCTCACGCTCACCTTGCACGACTTGTGCATAGCAGCGATTGCCTGTTTGTTTTGGATGGACCTCCATCACCCCCTTTACAAAGTATGCCACCATCCCTCGCCGTTTCGCGTCCGATACAATCTGTGCTTGGTGATG
>JADBJO010016005.1:12500-41844 GCA_016801955.1 Conus betulinus | reverse complement strand
AGCAACTGGATATTTAAACACATCACATCAGCGTAGAATGGTACAGCCACACCCGCGGGAAATGTCTACTGCGACAAAACCACGCAAAGGCTTTTTTCATTGAAATGTCTTAATTTGTAAATGATGTCATTTGCGTATCTTTCCATAGAAGGTTTGATTTTAAAACGGGGGGTATGTGGTTTGATTGTATTCAGTCTCGCCAAACGAAGTTATGTCTTCAGCCCGCGTCCAGTTGGTCTGCCTGGTTTGCCTTTAGCATGTATACACGCCGTGTTGTTTGCCTAGTTTGCGTTTCAGCATGATTACAAGCGTCTTGCGTTCGTGTTTGCTTTAAGCATGATTACAAGGTGTTGGTCCTGCCTTTTTGCCTTTAGCTGACTACAGGTGGTGGTCTGCCTGTTGCCTTTAGTCATTGATTACACGGTGTTGGTCTCTAGCTAGGTTTGCCTTTTAGCCTGCATTACAGGTGTTGGTCTGCACTGTTTTTTTTTTTTTTGGGGTTGCCTTCGCATGATTACAGTTATTTGGTCTGTCTGTTTGCCCTTTAGCATGAATGACACAGTGTTCGACGTCTGACCTGTCTGACCTTTAGACATGATTACAAGTGTGGTCTGTCCTGTTGCCTTTAGCATGATACAAGTTGTTGGTCTGCCTGTTTGCCTTAGCATGATTACAACTGTGTTGGTCCTGCCCTGTTTTGCCTTAGCATGATTACAAGGTTGGTTTGGTCTGCCTGTTCTTGCCTGTAGTATGATACAACGGTGTTGTCTGCCCTGTTTTGCCTTTAGCATGATACACCACGGCGTTCTGGTCCTGCCTGTTTGCCTTTACATATTACACACGGGTTGGTCTGCCTTTTGCCTTTAGCATGATTACCGTCTTGTTCTCCTGTTGCCTTTAGCATGATTGTACACGTGTACGAGTGGTCTGCCTGTTTTGCATTTAGCATGATTTACACTGCTGTTGTCTGCCTGTTTGCTTTAGCATGTTGACGGCGTTGTTCCCCCCCCCGCCTGCCTGTTTTGCCTTTAGGCATCATAGTGCACCCATACTTACGGTAACGCCTCATACTACGGCTAACGCCCATTCTACGGTACACTCATACTACCGTAACACCCTGTAACTACGCGTAACACCCACCCTACGCAACACCCACACTATGGTAACACTCATACTACGGCAACAACACCCCCACTACTAACGTAACACCCATACTACGGCAACAACCTATACTACCGGCAACACCCATACTACGGTAACACCCACACTACGGTAACACCCATACTACAGTAACACCACACCACGTAACACCCATACTACAGTAACACCCCACACTACGAAAATACCCACCCTAAGGTAACCACCCATACTACGGTAACACCCATACTACGGTAACGATTTTCAATCAAACATTTGGAAAATGGAATGAGGTTCCAAGGACAAATCTATCAAATGTCTTTGAAATTCATGACACAAAATGTATTCATTTTTTTTCACTTCTTCTTTTTTAAAACATACAGGGCTCCCCCGCATACAGCCTGACCTCCCATCCCCTCCCCCCCCCCCCTGCCCACCCGTCCCGTAAAATCAGCGAGAAATAACGCACAGATCCGGACTGAAAAGGTATATCATATTGTTATCTTTCCGAAGTAAAATTGAAGGTGCTTACTACTACGGGTCAGAGACTTGGCAGCGAGTCACCACCAACACCTCACGAAGATCCAGACCTTACATCAAAAAAATGTCTCCGGCAGATCCCTCCACTTGCGATGGTTCGACAGAGTGCCAAACACCGACCTGTGGACGAGGGCAAACCCAACAGCCAATGGATGTCCAGGTTCAGGAAGAGAAAGTGGCGATGGGTCGGCCACACACTGCGGAAGGAGCCCTCTAATATCACCAGGCAGACGCTCGAGCGGAACCCGCAGGAAAAGCGAGGGCGCCCAAAGCAGACCTGGAGGAGGAGCTTGCTAAACGAGCTGAGAGCCTCCAGCCTGACCTGGGGGGAGATCAAGACCTGTGCCAGGGACAGACGGGAGGTGGAAGGTTGCTGTGAGCGCGCTATGCTTCTCAAGGACGAAGAGGACTAAAGTCAAGTCATATTGTTATCTACTAACATGTTAAATTTGGTGCAGATCTAGACTGCATACCCGGATCGGTGAAGAAAAAATGTTGACGGGGATCTGCGCCATTCAAATTCATTGTTTCATTACATTTATCATGGAGGATTATAAACCCTCAACGTTCTCTGTTTATCCCAGGACGTTTGGTCTTTAAAAAAACAAACCACCACTATCACCACCACTATCACCACCACTAACACCACCCACCACCACCAACGCTCTCTGTTTGAGATAACCGAATTTTGGTCTGACGTGTGATTCAACCAAACACCATTATGCAATTTGACACACCACAGTTTGGCCGGTCCCCTGCCCGCTTTCCTGTGATCTTTGTAGTGATCATTACCCGTAATCCAGAACTGATTGACCCACTCTCTATCTGCCTTATATTCCACGTTGATTGCCCAGATAGATACCGATCTCTGCAAGAGGTTCTAACGGCAAACGTATAGTCTGTAAACCGAGCTGCTAACCAAAAGAATGATCAAATACAATGGATGTAAGAAGGAGATAATGTTGACAGTGGGGAGAGAGCGAGAGTGAGAGATAGAGATAGAGAGAGAGAAGAGAGAGAGACCGAGAGAGAGAGAGAGGACGGGTTTATGTATGCGCTTTGCTCGAGTGTACATGCGCTCTCGTTCTCTGTGGGATGCTTGCGTGTGTGGTGTGTGTGGGCATGCAACGTGTGTGTGTGTGTGTCTTTGGTGTGTGTGTGTGTTGTGTGTGTGTTTGTGCTTGGGGTTGCATGCGCAGCGGTATATATGTATATACTATATATATTATCTATAATCTATATATTGTGTGTGTGTGTGTGTGTGTGTGTGTGGGTGTGTGTGTGTTGGTGTGTGCGTGCGTGCGTGCGTGCGTGCGTGCGTGCGTGCGCGCATGCGCCCCGCATGTGTTGTGTGTGTGTTGTGTGTGTGTTGTGTGTGTGTGGTGTGTGTGTGTGTGTGTGTGTGTGTGTGTGGTGTGTGTTGACACATACAACAGCAGAGACAGAGAGAGAGAGATGAGAAGAGAGAGAGAGTTGGAAAAATCAAGAGAGAGCAGAGAATGTCGTTGCCACAAGCGTAGCATTAAGCGTGCGTATAGCGCGCGTATGTGTGGATTATGTGTGTGCGTGTCGTCTGTGCCTGCGTGCATGCGTGCGCGCGCAAGCGCATGTTGTAGTGTATGCGTGGGCGTGTTTGTGTTGTGTGTATGTGTGTTGGTGTGTGAAGTTTGTGTGTGTGTAGTGTTTTTTGTGTGTGTGTTGTGTGACGGAGAGAGAGGAGAAGAGAGATAGATAGAGAGAGAGAGATAGAGAGATAGAGACAAAGAGACCAAATGAGAGAGAGAGAGACAGATGAGAGAGACTAACTTTAGTAATAATAAGAAAAAAACTGTGCGCTCCCAACACCCCCCCTACTGACGCAGTTTAACAGACCGTGCTCACTCGTGTGACACGACACTGAGCTCAGGAAGTCCCCTGGGCGCAAAGGCAATGATTGAAGCCAGCCCCTCTTTGAAGGTATATAGTTTGTTTTGTTTTTTTTGCTCTGCATCTGACTGGGCCAAATTAGCCAGTACCAGAGTGTTTATAATGCTCCGCCCAAACGAATATCCAAATACCGCACGTCAGAGTGGCGACACTGGGGGGCCATTTTACAGCCCAATTTCAACTTATCACACACCACGTGCCCCGTCTCCTGCTTTTTTCTTGTCCGCGTAATTGGACACTGTGAAAGACCTGTTAACCTTATATATTTTTTGTTTTCAAATGCAGAAAGAGAAACTCGAAACATATTACTCTGCTGGTGTCCCAGAAAAAAACAGATCAGCAACATGAAAACGAATCGATATCTAGTTTTGCATTAAAATTTAAACATTTCAGCTATAGAATCCCGTGTCAAATATTTAGAGGATTAGCAAAAATTATCCTATATATCTCAAATCCTACTCCGGCACGAATCAGATTCAAATAAAAGAAAATACTTCAGTCGTCGTATTCATGCCCCTATCTCCCCTCTCCCCCCCCCCCTCCCCCTCCCCCTTGTTTTTCTTTCTTTCTTTTTTTTTTTTTTTTGGTTGCAAAACGCATCATCCCATGAACGCCAGATTAGTTACGTCAGAGGGCGGGGTGGAGTTTAAGGGTAGTGTTGGCGAAAGCGGAGGGTGGTGGGTGTGGGGTGGGGATGGAAGCACAGGGAAGGATGCTGACTGCTAATGACGCCAAGAATCTTCTCCCGCCACATACCAAGTTTAAATTACAGCTGAAACTGTTTATCATGTTAGTTAGGAATTCACTCTAGTGTTTTCCTGACTCACTTAGTCCTGTTTGTCCGTTTTTCTTCTTTCTCTCATCCTCCCCCCCCCCCCCCCCCCCCACACACACACACATACGCACACACACACACACTACGCACACACATACACACACCCACACAACACATAGAGGATAAACAGTAAACAAGTAGGGCAACTCTTTGCTCCCATAAGGAAACCTAACACAGAGTAACTTTCATTCAAGCCTCACACAGCCTTTTAAACTTGAATAAAGTCAGACAAATTCAAAGACGAACAATCTAATATTGGGGGGGGGGGGGGGGGGGGGGGGGGGGGGGGGGACAACGCGCAGGCCAACAAACCCCTCCGTCATCATAGTAATGACTTGGCAAAGATAGTACTATGATGACGGAGGGGGTTTTGACCTGCGCTTGTGCCAATCTTGAATGAAAGTTACTCTGTGTAGGTTTTCTTATGGGAGCAAGAGTTACCTTCCTTGTTGGCTGTTGGCTGTTTATTGTGTAACTGTTCCCTGCCTCATTTTATTTTCAACTACATAGAGGATAATTTGATGTTCTTCCATCATGTAGGCTATACCGGAAAGACTAGTAGGTAAACTTGATGCAGAATTATCGATTAGTGTGGGTTTTATGATTTCCCCTACTGAAACTGAGTAAAGCTTATATGACTTCGGAACTATCACTGCAGCCATTCTGTGACTGACTCAAGCCAACGAGATAAATGGGTGGGGGGGGGGGGGGGGGGGGGTGGGGGGTGGGGGGGGTAAAAGAGGGGGGGGGGGGGGGGGGGGGGGGGTTGGGGGGGAGGGGGGGGGGGGTGGGGGGGGGGGGGTGGGAGGGGGGGGGGGGGGGGGGGGGGAGAGGAGAGATAGGTGAGAGGGATAGAGGGGGTGGAGGGGGGGGGGGGGGGGGGGGGGGGGGTGGAGATGCGGAGAAGGGGGTGGGGAGATGAGCAGGAGAGATAGAGCATGGGAAGAAACAAACAGTAATGAGTTTTTTTCTTTGTTACCATGACACAATCACGAGAGAATTAAGATGATATCAAGAAACTGCATAGACCAATGCGTTAGACCAGCGCGTAGACCAACGTGTAACCCTGAGCTGAATGTATAGAAGGACAGAGAAAATGAAACAAAAAATGTCAATGGTAATAAGTAAACCGATCTCTGATTCAACTTCGAGTCCGTTTAAAATCCTCTTCCTCTTCAATGCAAACAACAGATAAACATTGTTGCCCAGATCCAGAGTCTAGACTGAAAAATGGTGTATGCGGTCTAATCGTTATTTTCCGCCCTACATTAGAGACAGTAAAATTTCCAAGGTGTGTGAGTGGGATTTCTCACACTAGAGAACCCGAGAGCACAAGTTCTCTATGTCAGTGTTCGCTCCTCGTGTGTCATGCGGAGTTGTTTGTTAAACAATGTTTTGCCGAAACAAGCGGCCAGCCCCGCGTCGGTCTTTTTGCGTTTCCCTGCCTGACATGCTGTTTTGTACAAATGATTACAGTCAAGGCAGGTGATTCTCTGGAAGGCCTGATTCCAGGCCTGAAATCACGTAACTGCCCTTTTCTTAGAATCGCTTATTTCAAGACAAGACACACTGAACAAGCCAACCTCGAGAGAGAGAGAGAAACGCTATAAGAGGTGCACAGTGAACCAAAAGAAACGAAACGAACGGCCACAAAACACTCATCGTTTTATATCTCTCGTTAGGATGTGTGTTTTAATTAGAAATATTGTCGTGTGCCACATGCCTTCATGTGCATGCCACAAAATCTCGTTTTTTTTTTGCGACTCGACAATGTTTGCCGTTGAAACATGCATATCTCAAGAGTGCAGACAGCTTAGCAGTGTTTCAATGCTGCTTTGTTTAGACGCGATCACGCCCCCCACAAGCGATACGCAACGGCCGTCGCAACGGGGCGAATCAGTTTTCAAGCGCGTTTCGCCACAACGCCGCCGCCTTGGCACAAACTGAAGGCATCCTGATGGGGGCCGAGTACATCAGATACGCGCACGTTTTTCCCCACCGGTTTTATTTAGTGCATCAGATAAGCCGCATTTTTTTTTCCCACTTCCTTTCAAGACCCGTGCTAACATGACGCCACAAATGGCGCAATTTATTGACTGCTTTGTGTACAAAAAAAGTATAAGAAAAGTTGACGAACAGGAAAAAAGTAATTGACGATAAACAGGGAAAAAGGGGGTTAAATGTGGGGGGGGTGGGGGGGGGGGGGGGGGGTGGGGGGTGAGTGGGGGGGGGAGTGCTGAATGAACGCTAAAAGGTTGAAAGTGCAGAACATTTTTTTCTTTTTATGAAGTAAAGAAAGAAACAGAACAATGAAACACAGGAGAGCACAGAAAAAGCAGAAAAAGCAAATCGCAAAGGAGGGAAGAAGTAAAGTGAAGTACCCTCACAACTCACAAAGGTTAGGACCGTATGAAATAAGGGAAGTGCCACACCTAAATCAAAAAGTTAGGGACAGCTATGAATAATGGAATGCGGACCAAAGAAATGAAAAAGGTTCGGGCGACAGTATTACGTAATTGGGATTAAGGGAAATGAAAAAGGTTGGGGACAGTATGAAGGAAGGGAAATAAAAGGTTTAGGGACAGATATGAAGTGAAGGGAAATGAAAAGGTTAGGACAGTATGAAGGAAGGAGAAATGAAAAAGTTTTAAGGACAGTATGAAGTAAGGGAAATGAAAAAGTTTAGTAGGACATAGGAAGTAGGGAAATGAAAAAGGTTCGGGACAGTATGAAGGTAGGGAAATGAACAAGCACGTTAGTGGGACAGTATGAAGTAAGGGAAATGAAAAGGTTAGTGACAGTATGAAACAGTAAGAAAAGGAAGCAAATAGGTGACCAGTATATGGAAATAATAGGAAAATAGAGCGAAAGGCACGGAGAGAGCGAAAGTAGAAACGTTGACAATAGATTGGGAGAAACTAGTGAACTATGGGGAACAGTCGGAAAGAGCTAAGAGTGGTAAAACGTAGGAAACAGTTGGTGGAACATGGAAAACAGTAGGGGGAAAATTGACAAGTTTGAAAAGGTAAGGATTGTGTTGGGAAAAAACTCGAAGAAAGAGGAAAGAAAAGTTAGGAAAAGATCAGGAAGAATTTGAATATAGGGAAAAAGATGAAAATATGAGAAAAGGTAGGGGCAAAGCTAAGAAAAGATTTTTTTAAGTGGAAAGTGGAAAACTGGTAAAAAAAAGTAATTAAAAAAAATAGCAGTATAAACATGGAAAGATAATTAGGAAAAAGTGGGGAAAATAGGAATAGAAGTAAGAAAAGTTTGGTACGATCGGAAAGTTCGGAAAAAAAGTGGTAAAGACAAGAAAAGTAAGATAGCCAATGGAAAATTAGAACATGTAGGGAACGTAAGAAAAGGAAAGGAACAGTAAAGGGAAAGTAGGTAATGTAGAAAAAAAGAACCAGTAGAAAAAGGCAGGGAGCAGTAGAGCGCTGGCAAATGAATGTCCCCACTAGCGACAATACGTAGTTTTTCTTTTTTCTTGACATACTACTGCCCTAAATCCTCGTTTACGCGGAATGTGTTTTATTTTGTCATTATGGATTTGCAGGGGAGGAGGGGGGGAGGTAATCCGCTTTGTTTTGACGGAGTTGCAGGCACGTGAGGGGGATGGGTGGCGATGGATGTCGCAAGTCGTTTAGATGTTAAATGTTGCAGATAAGAAAAATGAGATTTTGTGGCATTTCTCCCCCCCCCCTCAGTGCCACATGACTAACTCTCCAGCACACACAGTGGCCAAAATCAAGAGCCGCGCCAGTTAGCAGATGATGGCCGGGGATGAGCGAGGAGGAGGGTGGGGTGTGTGGTGTCTTTGAAGGCATTTCGGCTTTTCCCCAGTATGTCTGATCTGGTCTAATACAGACTGCGAGCACAATTCAAGGGTGATCTACTCTGGTGTTGTGTGCTCCATAAAGACAGACTGCAAGCACAATTCAAGGGTGATCTGCTCTGGTGTTGTGTGCATAACATACCAACTGCGGGCACAAATCATCGGTGGTGTACTCTGGTGCTGTGTGCTCCATAACACAGTACTGCGGGCAACAAATCATGGGTGGGATAACGAGGGCTGTTGGGGGAGGGTGGGCGTCGAAGAAGGGATGATTCTAAACTCCCACCCGCCTCCAAGCCTGTATTCTGGCGGTCCAGTGGCAATGAAACTATGAAAACAGCTTTGAAGGCAGCTTAAAGAACGCATTACAAGGGGAGGGGGGGGGGGGTTAGGGCTCTATTGTAGGAGGGCTAGGGGAGAGGGTTCGAGTGGGCCCGTTTCAATGGTTAGGCCCGTGCGAGCCCATTTCAAGACTTACGCACGCTACGAGCGCGAACTCTAAGAATGCAAATAGTAAAACACACACACCCACCACACACCATAGCACACTACACCCACACACACACACCACACACACACACACACGCACGCGCCGCACACCCACACACACACACACACACACACACACTCACACACACACGCACGCACGCACGCGCGCGCGCACGCACACGACACACACACCCACACACACACACACACACACACACGCACGGCCCGCACACACACACACACACACCGCACCACCACACCCCCACCGCCACCCACCACACACAGAAGAACGAAAATCAGGGTAATATGGATAATCAGAGCCAAATATGCTCGGCAGAATTAATATAGCGCTTTGCTGCGTATGAATACTGTATTGGCACTTCAGATGGGAAAGAATTCAACGTTTTATCAACTCTCTACAGACGACGAGCTTTTGGAAAGAATTACCTTTTGTCTCATTTGACAATTTACAACTAAACGACGGACGGACAAATCTACTGGCGAGTATCTGAAAATCTGGAGGAAAAATCTTAAAGGACACAGAACGCCAAGCAAAGCATCGTGGGACTTGTGATTTGAAGCTAGAAGTAGTGAAAGCTTCCGTCGGAAAAAAAAAATGGGCTATTAAAATGCTTTCTAGGGGTTTAAAAATATCTGTCCCTACATAAATACATTTGAAAAGTGCAGTATCTGGTCCCGCGGAGCTTCAACGCCGAAGTCAACGGAGAAGGGGGTAGGAGGTGGGGATGGTTGGGTTAACTCTGTGACATTTTTGCACGTGTTTGTGTTTGTTCTCGTTCCAGTTGAGCTCTCGTTCCAGTTGATGTTGATTTGTAAGATTTCTGGGAGTAGGGAGAATGTGGAATGGAGAGCAATGTTGTACATTACACCCAGGGTTTATGAGGCGATTACATCCGAACGAGCCAAACTGATTACCATTGAAGTGACTCTCACGTAAAGCCTGATCTCCTCCGGCAGCTGATCTCCTGGTGACCTGACTTGGCAAAGTGACAAGGGAGGGAATAGGAATCGCGCGTGGACGTTGCCAGTTCAGTTGTAACAGGTCTGGAATCTTGCCGTCAGCCCCAAAGCAGCTTGGAGAAGAGAAGAGGAAGTCATCCACATCTGACGCCCGACTCGACCCTGAGAGTGTGCCAGTTCTACATGTATAGTTAGATAGCTGGATTCTGGTGTGCATTTTGCATTCATTTTCTACTCCTTGGCTGATCTAAACAATACTAAATCTATTCCCAGTAATAATTTGTTTCAGGTCTTCACTCTTTTTTGTTTCCCATAGTTGTGTTGAAGCCAGCATCCTTTTACAAAAGTCTTTATTCGGTTTTGGTTTTTGAAACCTGCTGGATATTTTTGTACCACTATTCTTTCACACACACACACAAACACACCACACACACACACAACACACACACACACACACACACACAAACACACGCATGCACACGCACGCACCCTCCATGCACGCATGCAAGCGCGCGCGCGCACACACACACACACACACACACACACACACACACACACACACACACACACAAACACATGGACGCTCGTGCTCAAAACTCTCTCGATGTCTTCCATGAGCAAAATGTCCTGTCATATCATCCTAGCCCATTTAATAAGTGTCAGTATTACCCACACCCATGTGCGAGGCACGCTGCAAGAAAAAAACCATTTGGTGGAGCCTATCTCTTCTCCAATTAGCCCCTCACAGTATGTCGGGAAACGTTGTCTTGGCTTACCATATGCCGATACGCTTTATGAGATCCTTAACCCGTGCATGGCTGATTTTATGTCTTTTTTGTACAGGAGAGCGGGGCAATCTGGTGAAAAGAGACGCGCACATATGCTTTTTGTATGTGTGTGTGCTGTGTGTGTGTGTGTGTGTGTGTGTGTGTGTGTGTGTGTGTGTGCGTGCGTGAGTTTTTAGTGATTTTGTGCGTGCGTGCGTGCTAGTGCGTGCGTGCGTGCGTGTGTGTGTGTGTGTGTGTGTGTGTCCGTTTGGCTGTCATTCCTCCTGGCCCTGTCAGTGGTGTGACCGCCTTCCCTTCTCTCTCTCCTCCTACCCCATCCCACGCCACTCCTGTCAACCTTTCCATCCACAGTGGCCTCAGGTTCCTCTCGTAGAGGAATGGGAAAGCGTTCCAAAGAATCCCTTACAACGCTGCAGCTGATATCCCGGGCTTTGTTGAACAAAACCATAGAGACTGGTTTGATGAAAACGACCCAGAGTACAACAAGCTCAGAGACATGCTCCACAAGACCCACGGAGATCACCTCAGCGACGAGACCTGCGGAAAAGAAGAAAGAGAGAGAAGTACCAGCAAAGCCGTGCAGCTCATCCACCCTTCAGAAAAACTTCGGCAGATGAAGAACGAATGGTGGGGAAAAGAAAGCAGAAAAGTCTGAAAGCTGTGGTTGACCATCAACGGACGTGAGGGGCATTCGTATCATCTATGGACCAAAAGACTGCTGGGTCAAACACCCATTCGTGTTTCTGCCCTGGCCGCGCTGCTGACAGATAAGACTGGCATACCTTGCTCGCGCTGGGCTTCAAATGCTTTCTTGAATTGGGACTCGTCAACATCGCCAGGCGCCCCCCCAACTGCCCGGTGAAGGAATCCCTGGCAGACCTCCCTCCAGTGTACAGACTGCAAAGTCTCTGAAGCAGACCACGTTCGGAAAAGCACCAGGAGCAGATGGAATTCCAGCAGACATATACAAAAAATGGAAGGCAACGCACTCCTGGAAAAAACTGACCACCTCTTCCAGTCCATATGGGGAAAGAGAAAAGTGCCCCAAACCTCAGAGAACTATTGTACATATCTACAAGAGAAAGGGGATGATTTTTTTTTTTTTTTATTTTTTTTTTCGTCCTATGAGACAGTCATCGTGGAAATTTCCTTCTTGGTGCATCGCAGAAAAAAAGGTTCTTGGCCAGGGTCGTCTTGAACAGGTATAGGGTAAAGGTAATGTTGCTTATAGCCCAGCCGAACGGCACTAGGGCCATAATCAGGAAACTGTACCACGTTAAAGTCAACTCACAAAATTCATTCATTCACACAAACCCTTTAAAATAAAAAACACCTTCTAGAAACACATCGGAACTTTTGTAAAATATCTTTCTACAGTAAAATTTCAGATCAGATGAAAAATGTTAATCTCTTTTAGAAATTTAAAGATCACATCAAATGGAAAAACATCTCTGAACGAGTTTTTCGTGGAGTCTGCCTCTAAAATGTTTGTCTCATATCATACAAGTTCCCACAATTTACAAGGAATATGTTCATTGTGAGTGGTGCATGACATGGAATACACGACGGAGCTTCTTCACCCTTTAAAAGGTACTACTAATGATTTAGAAAAACGATGGCCAGTCCCGCGCAGCCGACCATAAAACCGTTTGTTTCTTCTTTGCGACCACACAGAAATAGACGAAAGTTACTCTTTATGGTTTGGAACGGATTTGGAGAAGTTTGTCATCCCTCTGTGTATTCCAGTCCTTTGCCAGAGCAGTCTCTGATATAATCATTAACTTTCGGTTTCAAATCTGAGTAGTAGGGTGTAGATATGTGGTCAGTTTCTTCGTTGTGGCATTCCTGGCCAAACGATCAGCCATCTCATTTTCTTCCAATGCCAGCATGACCGGGAGATAAAAAAGATTTTTTTAAGTTTAGAAGTTCACGATGTGATGGAGGTTACAGCAGCTACGGCCTCCAAAGCTGGACAGCGAATCAGACAAAACCAGAAGGTCCTTGTTTGTAGATTGAGAGGAGATTATCTGCAGTGCTAGAAACAAAGGTTGCAAGTTTAAACAGAGTAAAAAAACAGAAGTATCTCACAGAATGTTTTGATATTTTAGGAGCACCTACCTGCGCCAAGTAGGCTTCACCAGCCACTCATCATCGGAAACAGACTTATCACTCACATAGCATAAGACCCATCGTTCTGAATCATAGTGCGGGGTGTTCGCGCAACAGTGGCCACAACCAACGTGGTGTTTGCTGTTCGCCAAAGCTACTGGGATAAATTAAGTGTCGTGAGCAGAATCACAAGTTCCACGTGGTGCTCATTGATCTCATCAAAGCCTTCGACAGACGGTCAAAGGGACTGGCTTGTGGAAGACCCTTTACAAGTTTGGTGGCCCAGTTTGTGTGGCAGAAAAGCTCATCTCACTGATCGTTTCATTTCCAATGATGCGCATGCAGGCGAGGGAGCAAGGAAAGGAAATACCTTGAACCCATTACCCAGTTAAACACGGAGAAGAAGCAGGGATGCGTTTTCAGCTCCCACCTACTTTTCCAGTTGTTTAAGCAGCTGCAATGCCGCGATTGTGCATGCCTGTATCAATGCTGATGACATCCGGGGCGTGACAAGGATCTTGAATTGTATCCAATGTATCATGATGCTTGATCCATGCGGGACTATGACAAAGGTTGTATCAATGCTAATTGATTGATGCAAGGTTGCCGGGACTATGACAAGGTTGTATCAATGCCAGGTTGTATCAAATGAATGATTGATACATGCCGGGACTGAATAAGGGTGACAAGGTGATGTATGCAAGGCCTTAAAGGTTGTATCATACATGCCGCGGAACGGTGACAAGGTTGTATCAATGCTAATTGAGTCATGCCGACTGTGACTTGGACAAGGCCGGGACTGTACAATGGTAGAATTGATACCATGCGGGACTGTGACAAGGTTGTATCAATGATGATTGATGCATGCCGGGACTGTGACAAGGTGGTATCAATGATGATTGATGGCATGCCGGGACTGTTGACAAGGTTGTATCAATGCTAGCCACATATTGATATAGAGACAGCCGGACTGACTGAAAGGTTGATATTCAATGCTGCATTGATGCAGCGCCGGGACTGCCTGAAAAGGTTGTAATCAAGGCTAGATTGAGGCATGCCGGCCCGACGGATGCCAAGGCGTTGTATCAATGATGATTGAGTTGCCCATGCCGAGAATGTGACAAGGTTGTAATCAATGATGATTGCATGCTGCCCGGGATCCTGTGACAAGCGTTGTATCAATGCATGATTAGATGCATGCACGGGACCTGTGGACAAGCGTTGTATCAATGCTGATTGATGCATTCCGGGACTGTGCAAGGGGGATATAAATCCAGTTTGTTCAGATTGCAAACTCTTTAACCTTTGTACGACTTCAGGCCAAGACTAAAGTATGATCTGATTGCACTGTGTGAGAGAGTGCCGAGTTCCTTTGATGAATACTGCACTGGCCGCGCATCCCATGAATGACATCCAGTGCGTCACAGATCGCTTTGCAAGGGCCTGTCACAATTTGGACTTACAATCAGGCTTGGTAAGACCGAGGCCATGCTTCCAGCCTTCACCGCTCCGAGCTTGGCAGTGCTCCACTCATCACCTGTAGTTCATCAAAAACACAAGAGATCAAAACTGTGGACAAGTTCTGCAAGTTGCGGCAGCCCTGCAAGCAGCAACACCGGATCTGGGATGCAGAAGTGATGATTGCTCATCTCCAAACAGGCCAATTTTTGCCTTGGGCAGACTCTCAAAAGTATCTGGCAAGACCATGGCATGAAATTGACACCCAAAGGTCGCTCCGTGTACAGAGCTGTGGGTTCTGAGTGCTCTCCTCTCACTCTTGAGAGACTAGGACTTGCGTACCGTTCGTCACATCCAGCACAAGGCAGCAGCTCCTATTAACGATGCTTTTGCAAGATCTGCAGCAGATCAAATGGCGAGATTCGAACGTCCACATAAACCCAATAACGTACGGGTCCAGACAAGTAGTGGCCTACCCAGCATTGGGTGTATAGTCATCAAAAGCGGCCTCCGATGGACAATTACACGGGTCCGAGTGGAGGACACACAGAATTCCAAAGATGCTGCATGTATGGACAACTGAAGGCCGAAGAACACGTGACAAAGGAGTCCTCTCAAGAGATACAAAGTCACCTGAAGGCCAGCCTCAGAAGCTGCAACTTCAACGCTGCTTTCCTGGGAAGATGTCGCCCTTGACAAGCCACCGGTGCACCAAGGGCAACACAGACATTTGAGTGGCAACAGAGCAGCCGCCACCAGGAAAAAGAGGAACTAGCGAGAAAAACGGGGCCATCCTTGCAGGACTCCATTCCATGCTGCATGCGTTATCGACTTTGTGCCTTAGGAATTGTCTTCATTCCCCCATGAGGAACCACATCAGCAGCCGTACCGGACACTGATCCCCTACTCATCGTCGGACACGAACGGAGAGAATCCCCCACCTCATCATTGTGCCTGCTGGTGTGTGTGTGTGTGTGTGTGTGGTGGTGCATGTGTGATGTGTGGTGTGTGTGTGTGTGACTGTGTGTTGTGTTGTGCTTGCGCCGCAGTGTTGTGTGCCGCCTGGGTGGTGTGTGTGCTGGGTGTGTGTGTGCCCTGTGTAGCAGCCGTGGTAGCCCCCTCCCATCCATCACTCTACAAAGGGCACACACGGAGAAGAAAGGAAAACACCCCAAGAGGGCGAAATATAGGTCCACAAAAGAAACAGACCGTCCAGGCCGACTGCCTTTGGTTTTACACATAGCTCCTGTAAATCCCTCACTGAGAACCTGGCTAAAAGGACCAAAAAGTTACACGTCCTGCACAACAGTATCTGCGATGCGAAAGGTGGCTCCAATACAACCAGTTGTGGGGAGAGGAATCTGCAAATCACTTTAAAAAATTTAATGCTCTCTGTCCTCCCACCCTCATCTGAAACCAAAGGAAAGTGAAACAGGATATTTCAAATGCCAGAAAAAAAAAATATGTGCTATGTTTGGTGGCCTGGAAAAGTTCATCTCACTGATAGTTTCCATTCCATGATGGACATGCAGATGGAAATAGGGAGGAAAACAATTAATCAGAAGTTTATTCGATTTTTCCCTTCAGTCGAGAACAGCTCGATCTGAATAAGCAGACAGAATAAGGATGAATCACACCACTGTGCTGCTCCCGCCATTCCTCTCTTCACTCCTCCCTCCTCCGTCCCCTTCCGCCCCCAGGAATCTAGTGTCATTGGTTATACGGTTTTCCTATTGAAACGACTCTTCCATCTCGATTTTTTTTTTTAATTTTGAAATTGCTACTGCAAACCGAATAAACGTCCCTGACTTGATATTAATACACATAATGATCACCACAGGATTAGGCGGGAAAGGGGACCCCAAACCAAAACCGGATCTACCTTCACCCATCGGCCGTTGCGGTCATCCTATACTTCCGGTAAAAAGGACACTGTTACCTTCCGGTTTCCAAAAAAACAACAACACAAAAAAGAGAATGGCGTGGGGCATAGGGTCTGAAGGTCGGGGAGGGTCGGATGGGGACAATTAGTAGGTGCCATGTAGCCCGAGTTGGCTTTTGTTTATCTTTATTTTTCCGTATTCTGCTGTATCACGCGTCTGGCCCCCCACACGTGTGTGTGAGGATAGGCCCGACCAGTTTGAAGGTTGTAATACAAAGCTGCACGTTTCCTCTTCCTAAGATGAGATCGATAAGCGTCAGCACAACTCCTTGGCCACCACTGATTCACTTGTTCATTTTCTGTCTGTTATCTCTCTTCGCTTCAAGCCCAACAGAGGATAAGGTAAGCGTAATAAAAAGAAACGTTGATAAGGTTAAAGGTTACTGTGAGCAGGTCTTGTGGTTTGATGGTTAAGGGAACCCGCAGAGAGAGGACAGAGAGAGACGACGGGGGGGGGGGGGGGGAGGGGGACGCCGCGACAGATGACAGAGGAGAGACCAAAGAGAGACAAACACACACACACACGCGCGCCCGCCCGCGCGCACACCCACACACACAACACCACACCCCCACACACCCACACACACACACCCTGCACGCACGCACGCACGCCGCACGCAAGACCCACGAAAGACAGACGACGACAGCAGACAGAGCCAGACAGACAGACAGCCAGACAGACAGAGACATGCCAGATTGAGAGCCATCAACGAAACAACGAAATATACAACGAAGTGCCCCTGGCCGCATGACTCCGCAGTCTCCTGATTTCACCCATAAATATTATGGCAGATGATAAGGGGGAGAGTTGATGAAGCGTGTGAGTGTTGGGCTGGAGATGCGATGGAGTGTTGGGGTATATAAAAGAAGTGGCATGAGGAGAAAGAGGATGAACGAGGAGCTAATCGCTTGACTGCCTGTCAGCTCCATTCATGGAATATCTCGGTATGTGGGTGTGTTGTTGTGTGTGTGGCTGTAGTGTGTATGTAGGTCCTGACGTTATGTACTGTCTGTATGTATGTATGTTTGAGTGTGTGATGACGATTTATGGATGCCGAATATGTGTGCGTAGTGGGTTGTATGTCGTGTTTGTATGTTTGAGATGTGTGGTAGTGATGTAGTGTGTGTGATGTGTGTGTGTGTAGTAGTGTATGTGTGTGGCTGTTGACGTCTGTCTGTTGCATGCACTGCCTTTACTGCTCTGTATCATATCTATCTATCTCTACACAACTATAGTCTATCATCATTCTCTCATTATCTCTCTCTCTCTACTCTCCCTACTCCGCTCCCTCCTCCTCCCCCCTCGTCCCCCTACTATGGCTCTGCTGATGTTGTTCTCTCTTTCATCTATATAGCTCTCCGCTCTCTTTCTTGTGTGCTAGGTGTGTGTGGTGTGTGCGTCGGTGCGTCGTGAGTGGTGTGTGTGTGTGTGTGTGGTGTGTGCTGTGTGTAGCTTGTGTGCTATCGGGCAGCGCGACCCCGATGCATGTGCTGTGTGTGGGCCGTGTGGGTGTGTGTAATGTGATGTGTGGTGTGTGTGTGATGCTGTGTAGTAGTTGCTGTGCCTGTGTACAGTGTCATTCCCTGCCTTTTTGAGCAATGCAAAAAGATGATGCATAAAGTCGTAGGAGGGTGTTTCCAAAACTCCTAAATGAAGCGCTGTTTTTAGTCATTCTTTTTAACTTGTTCTCCTCTTCCCCCCTCTCTCAACCTGTTAAGAGCACATCCCTTCCCCGATCCCCCCCCCCCCCGCCCCCCCACCCCGCAAATCCCCCCCCCCCCCCCCCCCCCCTTATCGTACCCAACCATCAGCGCTCCAACTCCACGCCCGTGCAAGGATGATAAGTGGCCACAATCTACATCTGAACTTCACTTAAAGTATTTCTACATGAGCAATGTCAGCCGCTAAGGGCTTCGGTTAGTGCCCTGTTCCGATTTTTTTTTTCTTACACAATAGATCAGGGGCTATATGCGTGTAGACACACATACTGAAAACAATCGAATGGTAGTCATTTTATAAACATGATGTGTGTATGTGTGTGTGCGCGCGACGCGCAGGTTGTGAGTGTGTGAATGTGTGCGTCGTAGCTGTGTGTGATGTCGTGTGGTGCTGTTCTTACATTTTTTGTTTTTGTTTTTCGTAATGTGCTGTGGTGTGTGGGTGTGTGTGACTGTCTGCGTGATATGAGATGGGCGCAGTTTGTATGCTTTTTAAATCTCCCCTACAAGCCATACAACTCTCACTCCCTTCTTCTCCCCACAAAGACGCCCCACCCTAACTTCTCACTACCCCCCAATACCCACCACCCTCCAACACACACACCCCATCCCCTCTGAAAGCTAAATGAAACCTATACCCTGACATTGTATCTACGCCATGCGTCAGCCACTCCCGCGCGAACATCAGTGGGAAGGCGTTCTCTATATTCTTTTTTTTTTTTTTTTTTTTTTTTTTACTGCCCTGCCTCATTCTCTGAGACCCTGACGAGTCGTTCAGATGATGCTGACTGAGTCGTCCAGATGAACTGTTTGTGCAACTCTGATTTCATCATTTGCTGTAGTGTACATTTCAGGCACCTTACAAGACATGTCTATGTGCGCGTCCTCGTCAGTTCGTTCTTTGTTGTTTCTGACCTTGCTTCATGCAGGTCCAACAATGTATGATTGTACTTCAGAACCAAGGTTTCTGGCCGGACTGCATTGCCAGGACCAACGATGTTTTAAAGCCGTTGTTTTCTGTTGGTTTGTTTGTTTTGGTTTTGTTTTTTCCTGTAGCCTAGCGCCAGGCCAGTGTTGAAAGACTAGTTTGGATAAACGCTGAGGCAATTTTTCCTTCGTAGGAAATGTGCAGGGAGGGATGTTGTAGGGCTGCCTTCCTTTGGACCTGATTATGCCAGACTTAGATAACCAACATATATTGCATTCATTTGCAATAGTCATAGACATTTATGCATTCTCTCTCTCTCTCTCTCTCTCTCTCTCTCCTCTCATCTCTCTCTCTCTCTCTCTTCGTGGAATATAACACCTGCTGAAAAGACGTGAAACCGAAGTAATCGCCTACTACTACTACTTCTTCCCTTTGTTAGATTACTTGGATGAAACTCGAAGTGTTTTAGTGGCCGTCGTGCCTCAGGGAAATTACTTAGACCGCTTTACATCATTTGACTGGTAGAATAGGCCCCCCTGCTTCTTGTTTTCTAGTGTTTCTGGGCCCCAGAGACAAAAGATTGGATGTCTATGATTACTTCAAGTCTGTACTTTGTGGATTGCACGGCGGTGATCCGTCTCGTTTTACCTCCTGTCCGAGAGTGAAAACGAACCTGAGAGGAATCAATTATCTGAGGCCTGTGTCTGCAAACATACTGGCTGACTGGTCTGCATAAGTACGACAACAGTTCCAGCACAACAGCTCGCTACTCTGTCTGCGGCTGATGGGATTCTTCCTTCTTCATACGGCCAAACGTTAACTACATGATTTTCTTGGTTTCGTGTTTTTCAGGATTAAGAACTAGTGTTGCTTTGTTTCTTGATGTCATAAACTAGCGCAAACTGAAGCGCTCCGTGCTCCTTTATCCTTTCTTTTTAGTGTTTGCAACGGGAGACAGAACAAGGCCGTGTAGTATAGTGTTGTTTTTGGTACGGTTTGATGTAGGATCTCTGACAAAATGCAGAAGCCCGTGAGTGCCAGATCATGCTGTGTGACAACATTGGAAGGGTCATCAGGGGTCAATCTGCCAGTGCCGGTGTAAACACCTTTGAATGGCCAGAAAATATTCATCAGTTGTCACCTCCGTGCTGTAATGACCAAGAAACTGCGATTCGATTCCCAATCTGAAGACCACCTTCCGTACTCTGAGAGCCACTCCAAGCGGTCGGTGTTGGCAGAACACCCATGACGATCAGTGGAAAGGATACGGTCCATGGAAGGACAGGATACGGTAGGAAAGCTGACCTTCACTCACTACCTACGTTTCTGTGAACGGCCCCATATGAAATCTTTTGCTTTTATGTGAACTCATCAGCGAGCGATGTAGTTGGGTTTTTTTCCAGAATCACGCTCAGTTGCCAATGTGGTGGCATGTGCTGTACTAGGTAGTCCAGTCCTCGATATGTTTTCGCCTGAGGTGGGTTTCAGGAATCAACTGAGTTATCTACTTTTTCTGCATCATCAAAGTCCGTTATTTTCATTCTCATATCCTGTTGCTTACCTCATCCATTTTCCCCATTAATTTCACAGCTCCTTTTACCACTAACTTTACTGTTCCTTTTCCCACTAACTTTGCTGCTCCTTTTTACCACTAACTTTACTGCTCCTTTTTCCCTCTAACGTTACTGCTCCTTTTCCCCACTAACTCTACTGTTCCTTTCCCCCGACTAACGTTACTGCCTCCTTTTCCCCACTAACTTTTACTGCTCCTTTACCCCACTAACTTATGCTGCTTTTCCCACTAACGTTACTGCTCCTTTCCCCACTAACTTTACTACTCCTTTCCCCACTAACTTTACGTGCTTTTTCCCACTAACGTTACTGCTCCTTTTTCCCACTAACTTTACTGCTGCTTTTTCCCACTAACGTTACTGCTCCTTTTCCCACTAACTTTACTGCTGGCTTTTTCCCACTAACGTTACATGCTCCTTTTCACCACTACCGTTACTGCTCCTTTTCCCCACTAACTTTACTGTTCTTTCCCCACAAAATTTACTGCTGCTTTTCCCACCACGTAACTGCTCCTTTTCCCCACAAACGTTAGGCTCCTTTTCCCACAAACACTTACTGCTTCTTTCCCCACAAAACTTTACTGCTCTTTTCCCCACTAACTTTTTACTGCTTCTTTTCCCCACTAACTCTACGGCTCCTTTTTCCTCTAACTTTACTGCTCCTTTTTTCCTCTAACTTTACGGCTTTCTTTTTCCTCTAACTTTATCTGCTCTTTTTCCACACTAACTTACTGCTCCTTTTCCCAGTTACTTTACTGATTCTTTTTCCACCACTATGTCACTGCTTTTCCCCACAAACTTTACTGCTTTTTTCGCACTAATTTTACTACTCCTTTTGCAACATTACCTTTACTGCTCCTTTTTTGCACAATTACTGCTCCTTTTAACACACTAGCTTTACGTCCATTTTCCCCCAATATACTGCTCCTTTTTCAAAACTAACTTTACTGTTCCTTTTTCCCACAATACTGCCTCCTTTTTAAAACTAACTTTTTACTTCCCTTTTCCCCTTTTACAATACTGCAACATCCTTTTTAACACTAAACTTTACTTCCCTTTTTCCCAACATACTGCTCCTTTTTAACACTAACTTTAATTCCCTTTTCCCAACATACTGCTCCTTTTTAACCACTAACTTTACTTCCCTCTTTTCCCAACATACTCCTCCATTTTAACACTAACTTTACTTCCCTTTTTCCCAACATACTGCTCCTTTTTAACACTAACTTTACTTCCCTTTTTCCAAATATACTGCTCCTTTTAACACTAACTTTATTGCTCCTTTATTCCCACTAATTTACCTCTCCTTTTCCCACTAATTTTACTGCTCCTTTTCCCACTAATTTACTGCTCCTTTTTCCCACTAAACTTTACGCCTCCTTTTCCCACTAATTTTACTGCTCCTTTTTTCCTTTAACTTTAATGATTCTTTTCACACTAAACTTTACTGCTCTTTTTCCCTTTAACTTTAATGATTCTTTTTCCCACTAACTTTAATGCTCCTTTTTCCCCAACTAAATTTTACTACTGCTTTTTCCCCCACTAACTTTACTGCTTTTTGCCACTAACTTTACTGATCCTTTGTCCGCACAAATTTTTACTGCTCCTTTTCCCCACAAACTTTACTGCTTCTTTTTTCCCCACTAACTTTACTGCTTCTTTTTTTCCCACTAACTTTACTGTTCCTTTTCCCCCACTAAACTTAACTGCTCCTTTTCCCCCACTAACTTTACTGCTTCTTTTTTCCCACTAAACTTTACTGCTCATAAATGCATCCCGCTGTCAGCAGGGGAGGAGGGGGGGGGGGGGGGGGGGGGGGGGGGGGTGGTGGGCGGGGGGGGGCGCTTATGCCAAAAGAAGGAAAGGATAATTTTGTGTTGTACTATGCCACTCTTCGTCAATGCAGGATGAAGTGCCACACTTCTCATTGCTGCATTCCTGTCTCGCTGTTGCTTCTGTTGCCGCACATCTTCAAACAGTTTACTAGTGCTGGTTGTTTTAAAGGCACAGCTCTCATATCTTAATGATTGGAGAACTACTACCTTGTCTGTGTTCTTTAGCTAACACAGAAGTGAAGGGATAAACATGTCTTGACTGCCTCTTGCGAAGTTCCACAAATCACTGATTCTCTGTGTAATGCACGAGTCTCATAAATCCGGTTTTTCTCACACACAATCTGTAGATTCATACACATTGGGCCCGTACGCTGTAGGATGGACTGGCATCTTTTAATGGTAGTATCGCCATTTGAAGCAGGGCGGGTCGGTCACCGTGCCAGTTGAACGAGTAGGTGATGCCTTTTGGGCAGTGATAGAAGCAAGATCACTCCCTCTTGGTCTGGTTTTCGAGCTAGAGCCACTATGCCGGGTGCTTCCTAAATGGCATATGACATCATATCAGCGCAACAAAACTTGTGAGAACCCACGGTTTATGTTAATGTTTCCAGAGATATTTCTTCTGATGTGCACCACTTGGTAAAACTCATGGACAAGAACTGGTGTGGTGTGGGACTGCTGTATAAAAGAGTGCCTAGGTCTGAGAGATCATGAAAATGGCATTTCCATCTGATCTTCTCCCCTGGTGCTGACAGTGACTAGAAAGAAATCCCTTCAGTTTGTTATTCCCTCCTGCCTTCCCTACCCACTCCACTTCCCCTCTCTCTCGCCCTCCTCTCTCTCTCTCTCTCTCTCTCTCCTCTTTCTTTCCCCTCTTCTTTCCCTTCCCCTCCTCTGTTGTATCCCCCCCCCCCCCTCTGTGTGCATGTATTTGTGTTTGTGTTTGTCTGTGTGCCTTCATGTCGGGAAATAAAAACCAGCCTTTTGATACCCATGTCACAAAAAAGTAATGTCCTCCTTTCCTTTCTGTCTTTCTGCGTACGCAGGATGATGATACTCTGCGGACACTCCCTGTATAGACAGGCAGTGGAACTTCGGTGTATAACCGTTTATTTTTTTTATCCGCCATTAAGGCAGCCATATTCCATCTTCGGGGAAGGTGCATGCTATGTATAACGTATCATCCATTACCCAACGGCCAAACTGGCCTTCTCTTCTGAAAGTTGGTAATGGAATTTTACGTGTGTGCAAGATGATGTGCGTGCGTTCACACACGGAACCTCGGTTTGTAGTCTCATTCGAAGGACTGTACGGGGAATGGAGTTAGAACCAATTTTAACTCCGAGAGAAAATCCCCCTGTACCGATATTCGACCCCCAACCCAGGGATCACGAGTCCGGCGCTCTACCAACTGAGCTATTCCGGCTCATGTCCACCTTAAGGGGATAGGTTCAAAGGAAATCCAGAAAATTACAAACAGAAGCAAGAACATCTAACTACATGACAGAAAAAAAAAGAGACATAAAATGGGGATAATCATTTGAACAATTTTGCAGCTCTCCGCTTCAGGTACATATGACATTCTCTGACCTCCTCGATCTCTATGTTCCGTCTCGCAACTTACGCTCATCCACCGATTCTCGTCTGCTTCGGCTTCCCTCTGCTCGCCTGAAAACTTCAGGCAATGATCTTCTCGCTTACCCGGCGCCTTCTTCTCTGCGTAACACATGGACTCTTTAAAGACTTTTAAAAACCTCCCTAAAGACACATCTTTTCCCCCGCCCAGACTGATAACGATATCCACTTATCCTGTGTGCGCGAGTCTGCTTGTTTTAACGCTCTCGTGTGTCTGTCTGCGTGTGTGTGTGTTTGTATTTCGTGTGTGTGTGTGTGTGTGTGTGTGTGTGTGGTGTGTGTGTGGTTTGTGGTGCGTGCGTGTGTGCGTGTGGGTGTTTGTTGTGTGTTTGTGTGTGCATGTGTGTGTGTGGTGTGTGTGTGTGTGTGTGTGTGTGTGTGGTGTGTGTGGTGTGTGTGTGCGTGCGTGCGTGCGTGCTTTCCAGTTAGAATTAGTATTTATTATGTTCTGTAATATGCGCTTTGGGCTCTCGCGAAGTGAAGCACTCTATATTTATCCTTTTACATTACATTTGGATTACATTCAGAGACTATTTTGAAACACTCCTAATGTACATGAACAAAAGGAGGGCAATTAATGTCTTCTACAGTGTTATTTCTCTAGGGCATATGAAAAGACCACAACTCCCAATCTAATCATCCTTGCAGGAAAGGTGGCACGAAAGTGTTCAAAACTATCATGTCCGTTTCTTTCATGTTGATATTAGAGGAGTGATAGTGGAGAGTTTCCAGTTGTCAAAAGTGACCAGACACCCCCGCCCGAAGTGACTCTTTTAGAGGAGTTGTTTAAAACCATCATTTTACTAACAAAAAAAGATTATGCATTACATCATACCCACATACACCTTTTCAAAGTTGCAGTCGCTATGACTATATCACATTCTGAAGGTGTTGGCCAGACGTAACGGTAAGTGCTTCAATAGGCACTTTCATTCGGTAGCGAGCAGTGAAAGGCGTTGTTACACCTTGTCGGCAAGTGCTTCAACAGGTACTTTCATTCGGTAGCGAGCAGTGAAAGTGCGTTGTTACACCTTGTCGGCAAGGTGCTTCAACAGGTACTTTCATTCGGTAGCGAGCAGTGAAAGTACGTTGTTACACCTTGTCGGCAAGTGCTTCAACAGGTACTTTCATTCGGTAGCGAGCAATGAAAGTGCGTTGTTACACTTTGTCGGCAAGTGCTTCAACAGGACACTTTCATTCAGTAGCTAGCGGTGAAAGTGGGGTTATTACACCTTGTCGCGGAGCGAATAGTAGGTGTGTACACGGCCTTGTCAATATTGCCTAAGTATCTGTAAACCATGAAAACCGTTTATTCGAGTTTAAAAAATGATAGGATTTGTCATAAGGCCATCATATCTTCGGGGCAAAGGCAATGACCGATGTACAGCTGCACACCAGAAAGTAATACGCCAAGATCTAAAGGAGGTCGAATGTTTAATGTTTATAGACAGGCACACCATTAGATTGTTCTGAGAATGTTCTTTTATAATGTCTGCATGTTGATTCTTTTTTCTTCATATGCCAGTCAAGATGGTTCCAGGCAGACTGATTAAAATGAAAGAGATGGGGACTATTTGGGGGAGACCAACGAGCACAAAGATACGGTCAAATTGAGTGCGAAGGCCTAAAAATGTGACGTCAGCTAAGAGGTAGCCCTTGTATATCAAGACTGTGAATGATGTCATCGGCAGAAATCTCTGAAAACAAGTGAGCGGAGGGGTGCGGCATTTGATCTGTTTTTGTTTTGATATCAATTAATGGCACAAAATTATGCAACGCCTCATAACACTTCGTGGCTTATAGTGTGATGTGTTTCGTGCAAAATTGTAACTGTGGCGTGTAGCCGGTTGTTTGGGTCGCGGACCACCGACAGGTCGGGGAGTGTCGTTTCCCATCAGAGGATTTGTTAGTGATCTTTTACATTGTGGCGTGCAGCCTGTTGTTAGGGTATATATAGGTGTGTGTGTGTGTGTGTGTGTGTGTGTGTGTGTGTGTGTGTAAACAAACTTTCTGAACTGGATCTTATTGAAAGTTCAGTTTTGGTTCAGGAGTTTGATGGAATTCGGAACCAAACTGTTTTTAGTTCTATTTGTTTTGAATTTTGGAATTGGAATCTTCGTCCAGAGGACAGAACATTGCAGTTTTTTGAAAGAACATGGCAACTGTCGGCAGCAATGTTCACAGCGTTTTGTGTGACACGACATTCATACAATTTATCTAGCTGTTCTTTTTTTTTTTTGCCGATATTCGTTCCACATGTATTCACCACTCTGTTTGAAATGGTTCTGTGTTTTCACCCTAAGATTTCCAACCAGCATAAAAAGGCCAAAGAACAGCACTGGGTTCTACAAAACAACAATAAAACATACTTAAGATGTCTTTTTTAACAGCGAGAGACCGAAGTTTCTGAAGTGTGATTTGAAGATGTAGAACAAGTTTTCAGGTTTGCAGCTAAATGAAACTATGCCATTTTTTTGGTCGGATGAATGTGGCCGGTGTATGAATTCCGACCTAAAGGCGATCTGAAAGCAGGCAGATGACCAATGAAGTGTATGACTGAGGCGATGGCAGATGGAATGAAAAAACGCCTCTTGGAGGGGAAGATGGGGTTGTTCAAGTTATGAAGCCCCTTTGCTGGAACAATGGCATTCATATGAATGAATGCATTTTGGAAAAAAACGACGTATACTGGTTAGCACTTTCTTCCACGTGTCTTCGCTGATGGATCCTGCGAAACGTCGTTCACACCCGACGTGGACTGTGACTCTCTCAGGACACGTAGGTTGACGGCTAAGGTGTCCAGCCACTGACTAAGGTCGGCGCATTTTATATCTGGAATGCAGATTTTGTGAGTGAACTCGCCTGTGGTCGTTATTTTTTCGAGGATTTATATATTTTGTGACAGAGTCACCTCACAGTACGTTGTGGATCTGTGAGGAACAGCCAAGGAAGATAACCTTCAGAGTTAGACCTCCTAGGACTGTTTGAACAGTTCATGAACAGTTCGTGTTCGATGCAGATAATGCTGCAGTTGTTGTATTGCAGTTGCTTGAGTTCCTTGACAGTGTGTTCTTGTGGTCCTTGAAAGCTATCGGACTGGTCATTTACATCTCCAAGGGAAACCGATTGGAAATGGCGATCTGTATAGCCTCTAATTCGTGTGTAAGTCTTTGTTTGCGTGGATGGCGTGACTTGTGGTTTGTCAAGTCGAGACTGAAGATTTGACAGTTGGGAATTTCAAATCATGATTTTCTCTTTTGAACTGTGTCTAGGTTTTTTTTCCCTAATTCATGCATTCTTTTCGCGAAACTTTCCATCTTAAAATCGCCAGAAGCATCCGTGATATGCTTTGATATAGATGTGATTGTAGATCATGTGACAAGTGTTTCGGGCAGAGGACTTTTGAAGCGAGTGCATTGTTTTTATGGATGGACAAAGATGGGGCTTTGAGTTTGGCTGAAACAGATTTGAGTTTGGGTAAAACAGTTTGAGTTTGGGTGAAACAGTTCGGAGTTTGGGTGAAACAATTTTGAGTTTGGGTGAAAACAGTTCTGAGTTTGGGTGGTGAAACAGTTCTGAGTTTGGGTGTGAAACAGATCGGGACAAAGAGCTATGGAAAAGCAGCAGTCTGGTTGTATGCAGTAGGAACAAACAAGAGTCATATCAAATGAGGAAGATGGTGGCAGTGACGACAAAAGAATTTTTGATAAATAAGTAGGCGCGGTGCTGACATCAACGCTGAGTGATGATGCAGCATCTTTAGTGTCCTGGCTTCCTTCAGTCCTATGTGGCTGACGGGACAGAGGGATGTCTTGGTCAGCAATCGGCGATGGCTTCGTGTTGTAAGACGATGCGGGGAAGGATTGTTTTGCAGTCTCAGATGAACTTGCCTTCAATAACCCTGGTTGAAGCCTATCAGAAGAAGATGTACCATCAATATTTTCAGAAACAAATGAAGCTTTCAGCGGAAGACACCGGCTGTCCTACGAGGCAGGTGCAGAAGACAGGGTTGTTGGGACAATGTGTGGCTGCTCAGCAGGAATTCGGGCAGCATCAGAAGAACGTGAAAAAGATCACGGCGACGGCGGTGGGGGACGAAGCGACAATGGAACTGGTGGAGCTGACTTGGGTTATGGCTGATGTATAAAGGCATGTTTTCCTGTACATTATGGGGAGCTGGCGGGCCGGACTATAGAACATTATCGCCTGTGACACACGAGGACTCTGTCAGCTTGTAAAGTTGTGTAGGAGGGGGAGGAGCCTGAAGGAATCTGACAGATGCCTCTCTACCTGCACGTTGGTCATACAGAGCCTTCACCAGAATATCGAGGGACTTGAACCCCTCAGTAACCCAACGTGTGCGGCTTTTCCCCCGGACAAGAACTTTTATTAGTGCAGTAACACACAGCCGTTTTTGAGTCCTTGTTCATGATTGAAGAAAATAGTGACATGTGTCAGGGCCAAGTCTGGATCACGAGGAAGGACTAAGGGATCGGCGGATCATTTTTCTTCTTCCAGATCACAGGACAGGTCAGCCAGGGGGGTGATAAGCCAAGTGAAGTTCATCCCCGGGGGGAAGAGGAGGAAAAGAAGAAATCGAAAAAGAAGAAAAAGGAGAAGAAAAAAAAACAAGAGGATGAGGAGTTGGAGGAGGAAGTGAAGGAGGAGGAGGGAGAGGAGGAGGAGAAAGAGGAGGGGGACGAGGAGGAGGGGGAGAAGAAAGAGGGAAAGGTAGAGAAGGAGGAGGAAAAGGAGAAATAAGAAAAAAGAAGGAGAAGAAAAGAAAGAGAGAGGAGGAAGAAGGAAAAGAAGAGCGAAGAGGACGAAGAGGAGAACAACAAGAAAAAAAAAGGTGGAAGAGGGAGGAGGGGGCAAGAGGAGGAGGGAGGAGGACACAACAACAAAAACAACGTCATTAACAACAACAGCAAAAGGCCAACACCAAGATGATGAAGAAAGAGAGAAGAAGAAGAAGAAAGAAGAAGAAGAAAGAAGAAGAAGAAGAAGAAGAAGAAAAACAAGAACAAGAACAAGAAGAAGAAAAGAAGAAGAACAAGAAGAACAGAGAACAGCAACAACAAGATGATGAAGATAATAAGGAGGAAAAAGAAGAGGAGGAGGAGAAAGAAGGAGGAGAAGGAGGAAGAGAGGAGGAGAAGATGGAGGAAGAGAGGAGAAGAAGAGGAAGGAAGAGGAGGAGGTAAGGTAAGGTAATGTTGCTTATAGCCCAGCTGAGTGCAATGGGCCATATCAGGGCTGTCACTGCGTTGAAGTCAATTCAAAAAGTCAAAAAAAAAAAAAAAAAAACACACAACCCTATAAAATACGCCTTCTAAAAACACACCGGAAATTTGGCAGAAATCTCTCTTCAGTAAAATCTAGATCCGATGAAAAATGTTCATCTCTTTCAGAAATTCAAAGAGCACATCAGGTGGGAATCTCTGAACAGGTTTTCATGGAATCTGCTGTAAAGTGTTTACGTCTACGTTTATCGTGCCAATCCAAACACTCCAAAGGAGTATGTTTCACTGTGAGTGGTACATAATATAGAATGCACCATGAAGCTTCTTCCCCTTTTAAAAGATAAGAATGGGTGTAAAAGAAGTGGCCTGT
>JADBJO010016005.1:0-7500 GCA_016801955.1 Conus betulinus | reverse complement strand
GGTCGATACAGGGAGTCATTTTTGTCTTTTTAAATGTATGCAATCATGAACATATTGTTCAATATACGTTTGGAGGCCATCTTTGCCTAGTATTTCATTTGGGCATAGTTTTAGCAATTTTGAGTTTAACACATCTTTTGATAGCTGTTCTTTTAGCTTCAGTTGCAGCAGCAGTTTGTCTGTAGAGCAGCTGTCCAAAAACTTAATTTCATCTTCGACCATACCACCTGCTGAGTATTGTCGGTCTTCTCTCGGAGTGTCCGTGCAGACATAGAAGGGCTAGGTACACGTGACAACGAACACCGCAGTTGTGGAGACCGACCCAGCGTTTTACGCAAAACACGTGCAAGTGCTCAGGTTACATTTGTTTGAAGACTGTTCAATCAGGTGCGCTTTTCAGTGAGTTTGTTCGCTTCACTCGACTGTGCACACGCGCGCGCGTACACACGCATGCGCGCACGCACGCACGCACGTACGCACGCCGCGCGCGCGCGCGCACACGCACACACACACACACACACACTACATACACACACACACACTCTAATATCACTCTCGATGAAAAAAAAAATACAGCTAAACTAAAGACGGAAAAAAAGCAACTGATCACGTTCGCTCATACGTTTCATATATTTTACGCGCGCGCACACTCACAGATATATAGCCGCACACACACATTCTCCCACCCTTCTATGTCTGTCTATCTGTCAATCTGTCTCTCTCTCTCCACACACACACACACACACACACACACACACACACACACACACACACACACACACACACATCGTCCAATATCACTATGTGGATAGACCTTAAATTTGAAGACAACAACACACACAGACACACACAGACACGCGCACACACCACACGCACACACACACACACACACACACACACACACACACACACACACACACACACACACACCACATTATATATATATATATATAACATGTGTGTGTGTGTGTGTGTGTGTGTGTGTGTGTGTGTGTGTGTGTGTGAGAGAGAGAGAGAGAGAGAGAGAGAGAGAGAGAGAGAGAGAAGGAAGAGAAAGGAGGGGGGGGGGGGGGGGGACAAAAAACAAATGACATTGATAGCACTTCAGCTGCTGTTTTTGGGATACAAATGATGACGAAGGGCTGTATATTTGGGGGACAGTCCAACACAAAAATGGAAATCGTGACTTAATTAATTCACATCTCTGTGTCTTCTTTCTTTTCCTGACAACCCTTACTGTCGTCTTTTATCCATTCTACGCTTGTGTGACAACTGCGAAATTCTAGTCAAGGAGCACGAAAGCCGCACTCAAACTGTCCAGAAACTTCAAGGTCTCATCTTTACATCGGAGTTGCTTGCATTATGCATTGATTCATACAATGTTTCTTGCCATCGCGTATCTGAAAACAAGAAACACAAAACACTTCGACTTGCCTTGAGTATGAATGCGCGCGTGTGTGTGTGTGTGTGTGTGTGTGTGTGCAAACATTTTAACCGGCGGGCCTTCGCCCAATCCATACTTCTGTCATTTCTTTCCTCTCTATCCCCCACGCCCCTGTCCCCATCCCGTTTCTCTCTCTCTCTCTCTCTCTCTCTCTCTCTCTCTCTCTGTCTCTCTCTCTCTGTCTCTCTCTCTCTCTCTCTCTCTTCTCTCTCTCTCTCTCTCTCCTCTCTCTCTCTCTCTCTCTCTCTCTCTCTCTCTCTCTCTCTCTCTCTCTCTCTCTCTCTCTCTCTCTCTCTCTCTCTCTCTCTCTCTCGTCCATCCCCAGCTCTGGCAAGACTATACTGATGAATACAGGGTGGGAAAGGGAGGGAGTCGGAGAGTTGGAGGGATGAAGGGGCAACCCCAACACAATGATAGAGTACACTGAGGAGGGGATGAAGGGGCAACCCACAACACAATGATAAAGGACACTGAGGGGGATGAAGGGGCAACCCACAACACAATGATAGAGTACACTGAGAGGGAAAGAAAGGGAATCGGAGAGTTTAGAGGGATGAAAGGGCAACCCCCAACACAATGATAGAATACACACTGAGGAGGGATGAAGGGGAAACTCACAACACAATGATAGAATACACTGAGGAGGGATGAAGGGGCAACCCCCAACACAATGATAGAATACACTGAGGAGGGATGAAGGGGCAACCCACAACACAATGATAGAATACACTGAGGAGGGATGAAGGGGCAACCCACAACACAATGATAGAATACACTGAGGGGGGATGAAGGGGCAACCCCCACAACACAATGAAAGAATACACTGAGGAGGATGAAGGGGCAACCCACTACACAACGACGAATAGAATACACTGAGGAGCGATGAAGGGCAACCCTCAACACAATAATAGAGTACACTGAGGAGGGATGAAGGGCAGCCCACAACACAACGATAGAATACACTGAGGGGCAACCCACGACACAGTGATAGAGTACACTGAGGAGGGATGAAGGGGCAACCCACAACACAATAAACACTATACACTGAGGAGGAAATGGAACGTGGAAAGTTGAGGAAGGTGGTGGTAGCCAGATCTGACCACTGAGGAAGAAAGAGGGGGTGGGTTGGCAGGAGGAGGGGAGGGGGAGGGAATGAGGTAACGGGTATTACTGCACCTAAGAATTCAGTTGTTAGGGGGGGGGGGGGGGGGGGGGGGGGGTGGGAAGCATGACCATAGCAGCGAGGTGGAAATAGCCAAGAACGAAGGAGACAGAGGATAGGGAAGTGAGATAGCCAAGAACGATGGAGACAGGGGATAGTGGGCTATACCAGGGGAGGTGAAGGAGGTGACGGACCCAAGTCTTAAGAACGTCATTGAAGGGTATAGGGGGGGGGGGGGGGGGGGGGGGGGGGGGCCAGCCAGCAGAGATTAATAGGAGATGGGGATGATCGGGTGGTTAAGGAGGGGAAGCCATGGGCATGGACATGACTGATACCACTGAGCTGTTAAACTCAACGTCAGCTCCGACTTCTGACTTGTAAGACTGGTCTGGTCCTCGGATGATGAAGTAATTTTTTGATGAATTAGGCAATATATTGTGATAGTGCTCTTTAGCAGCAGTATATCATACTCATGGGAAAATTGCACTTATCTTGTGCGCAGGCAACAGCACACACACACACACACACACACACACACCCACACAGAGGAGAGATAGAGAGAGAGAGAGAGAGAGAGAGAGAGAGAGAGAGGAGAGAGAGGAGTAGAGAGAGAGATAGCGAGTTCTGGACCACGTCATTCGGCCGATTTTCGGTAAACTTTTTTAAACTTGCTATTGGATCGTAAATCACCTGTAGGGCTGTCAGAGTTGTTCGCGAAGTGCCAGGGGCCTTAAAAGCATCCGTATGTATGTGGCGGAGCCTGGTTCCCCCAGCACTGTAAACTCTCTCGTCATTGGTTAATATCTGGCGGAACGAGGGTCTATTTCTCTCGTCTAATTCAAACATGGAAGAAATCATTACACTGCCAACGCAGAAAAAAAAAAACACTTCCTGGAGAAACTGCGCATTAGACACATTCTTCTCCATCATTCTCCATCATTTTACATTCTCTCTCTCATGCTTTAACTCCTAATTAAGTACCTCTCTCTCTCTCCGCTCTCCGTCCTCTCTCTCCTCCTCAAGGGGCCTCCTCGGTCTCTCCTTCTCTCTCTCTCTCTCTCTCTCTCTCTCTCCTCTCTCTCTGTAGCATGAAAGCAAAACCAGATAATTCACAAGGATGAGACTCTTGGAACGCGAGGGGAAAAGGTTCCCTAAAACCAACAACCAAAGACCAAACAAACAAATAAACAAACAAACAAGCAAACAGAGAAAAACATCCCTGTTTATCCACCTCCCCTTCACCCCTCTCATTATCCCCCACCTCCTCCCCGCCCAGCCCCTGCTTGCCCCCTCGACACACACTCTTCCATCCGAATACACGCGCCACATACAACGCACGCACGCACGCGCGCACGCGCGCGCGCGTACACACACACACACACACACAACACACACACACACACACACACACACACACACACAGGAGTTCCAAGTCGGTTTAAGCTCGCACTGCAGAAACCCGCTCGAAACGGGCAACTCAGTCTGCAAATGGGTTTCGTTAACACAACGAGCCTTTGCTCTTTACCGTTCGGTGAACGATGGCTGCCTGCTGTTGTAGTGGATTCTTCCGGTGGTTTGTGGGAGGCTTTTCTTCTGAGCTGGAAATTACCACACAAACATTTCCACATTTATGATTAAGATTAATTGAAAAGCAATGTTCATCAGGTGGCTTAGAGAGGGTATAAGGGATGTTAGTGGTCGGGAATGGGGAGAGGAAGGAAATGGGGACATGGAAATCTTCGACTTGTTTGACTTAATGGCTCTTAGATATGATATAACAGATTTCATTTTTTTTTAACAATTGAATAAAGTTGACTTAATGGCTCATATATAACAGTGTTCATCTTTTGTTAATAATTGAAATCTTCGACTTGTTTGACTTAATGGCCCTTATATATAACAGACTTCATTTTTTTAATAATGAATAAAAATGCGCTTCTTGTGAAGTTATTTTATTTTCGTCTCTGCTATGTTTGACTTGACTTTAATATCTTATTAATGACTGACAACTTTGTCTCTCTGTTATGACTGACTGGACTCTAACGTCTCGTTAATGAATGACAACTTTGACTCTTTTATCAGTGACTTGACTTATATTTGTGCCTCTGTGTGTGTTATGTGACTTCTCTTTAATGATGCACTTGACTGAGGCTTCTGTTAAGGTTGCTTGAACCTAGTTTATGAGGTAATATACGCCTCTTTTCATGATCGTAATTCACTAACTTGTAATTTTTATGACGGTCTTGACTTGTGCGTCTTATAGGACTGATTTGAGTCATGCCTGTTTTACCATCTTTGTGACTTATGCCTTTTTTATGACCTTACGTGCCTCATTTGTGATGGACCTATACCTAAGTATATAAACTGAACAACCAATGTTGTACAGGGATATTTCAGTGTGCATACAACATCTTGTTTGTGATGTACCTATACCTAAGTACAAATGGAGACAATGGATGGTACTAACATGTCGTTGAATCACACAGTCCAATACAGGAATGGTCGACTAGTAAATTTAAATAATTTATTAATTGCAGATAATCCGTGATTTAATCGTCACATGGTTCTCAAAACATTCCGAAACAAAACGTAAATTTGAGCTCCTACGAATTTTATAGAAAAGTGTCCTTCAAATATCCCAAAGCCGTCCCATTTCATGGATCAAAAGTTCAAGATCCATTAAGTATCATAACGCATGAGGTATTCTAGAAACAAAATGACAGAAAGCAAACAAGAAATGCGACCCATTCCTGTTCTTGCTGAACTCTTCTTGAAATGGCCTTTGTATTTCGCCGTCTGGCATACGTCATCACGTGAATAAAAGGCACATAGAGTAACTTTCAGAAACTCATAGAGCGAAATGAAGCATGCCTATTTTTAACCAGTTAACGATGCTTAGATGAAATTTATCTCACTGTAACAGCCTCGTTATGATTTACTTAGCTTGTACCTCTTCATATTATCTAGTTGGCTTTTTTTTTTCGTGCGATTCATTCGCCATGTAGCCTACAACTTCGATTATTTATTTGACAAATGCTGCTTTGTTGATTCATGACGTATATCTCGTTTATGATTTGCTGACCTGTTGGCTACCTGCCCTACACCTCTGTTTATGATTTGCATGACTTCAACCTCGTGATTTATTCCACTTATACATTTACTTCTTTTTTCATTTACTGATTTTTTTTTCTTTTAATTGACATACATCTCAATATAATTTACTTACATTATAGGACTACCTGCTTCCACAATTGACTTCTGGCTTTTAAAATGCTTCAATGGACTAAAGTTACTTTTAAAACGTATTTGATACACGTTGATGATGATGTGTTTGACTCAGATACTACTGTTACAGTAAACTTAAAGAAATGGGAGGGGGGGGGTTTGTTTGTTTGTTTGTTTGTTGTTTGTTTTTTGGCTGTATGTTTGTTTTTCAAACAACTCAGTAAGGAATTGACTTTGACAAGATGGCAAGACTGAAATTTCGTCTCCTCTCCCCCCCCCCCCCTCCCCCCTCTCTCTCTCTCTCTCTCTCTCTCTCTCTCTCTCTCTCAGTAAGGGAGGGCTAGAAACATCATCAACTGAAATGAGTAGCCTTTCTGGGAGACCTGACGTCACTTAATACGCTTTTTTTTTTGCTATTTACTAGGACTGACGTCTCTGTTCGGTGTTCTTGACGTACGCCTCTACATGACGTACCTGCCGTCTTCCCTGCTTATGTTTTACTTGGCTTCACTGCCTCTTTAATGAGATGTTTGAACCATGGTGCTCTGATGGTTTTTTTTTTTTTTTTTTTTTTTTTTTTGGGGGGGGGGGTTGTTGTTGTTTTTTTTTTTTTTTTTTTGTTTTGTTTTGTTTTTTTTTGCTTACTTGACTGATGTGTCCCAACGATTATTTGATTTACACCTCTTTTCAACCATTCGTTTTCTTTTCTTTTCTTTCCTTTTTTCTATTCACATGACTAATACCTCTCTTCGTGGTTAGATTTGATATACTTTCTTCTTTTTTTTCATTCTAATTTAACAATCGTGTTCCTCTTTCACGATTTGCAAACCAAAAGAAAAACTTCTGAGAGATTCACATTCAGATGATTTATTCATATAATAGGCCAAGGCCCCTAATGAAGGGGCGTTTGAAGTTTTCATAACACAAGAGTAATAAGTAATGGAACCACATTACTGAACGAAACGCGAATAATTCGAAAGAAAGATCTCAAGAAGTGAACATTTCCGCACACTTTAAGGCCTTGAACAAAAACAATGAAAAATTTAAACAACTCCAGTAGAAGTAGACGACCAGAGTAGGCTCAGTTTAAAGAAAGATGGCTGTCTGTAGTATTTGGGTTTAGTAAACTTTTACATAACGCTCACGAGAGCTGGACAGCACAGGACGAAGTGCATATGGTTTTCCTTTGATTCTTTTTACCTTCGGTATTCAAGACATATAACATATAATATGCCTCACGAGGAATTCTGAAGCCTTCCATTTGTATCAATTTGAGCCTGTAGTAACGCATCTGACAGCAGAAACGATATAAATGGGAAATCGGGGCTCAATTTCACTGTAAATGAGATCATCTGGATCCTGTCTATTTACACCTAGAAACCTCTTCAGACAAAGATATGAGCAATTCACTATATAACAGCCGCTTTTTCTAGTTCCCATAGCTCAGAGCCGTACTGTACCATCAGCGGTACCTGAGGATCAAAACAGTTTTATAAATAGCGTAAATGAAGAATTATTAACTATATGTAACTGTTTAATGATGCAAACAAAAACACTTTACATGAAAGCCCTTTGCATGTATCAACAAACTCAATCGTGTTGAGAAATAATATACCTAAATATTTGTAATTAGCATTAACGACTGACATAGGAATACCATCGTATACCT
>JADBJO010016004.1:27500-40000 GCA_016801955.1 Conus betulinus | reverse complement strand
AACATCATCATCAAAATCATCATCAAACATCATCATCAAATCATCATCATCATCAAACATCATCATCAAACATCATCATCAAACATCATCATGATCAAACATCATCATCAAACATCATCATCAAACATCATCATCAAACATCATCATCATCAAACATCATCATCAAACATCATCAAACAAACATCATCAAACATCATCATCAAACATCATGATCAATCATCATCAAAACATCATCATCAAACATCATGATCAAACATCATCATCAAACATCATCATCAAACATCATCATCAAAACATCATCATCAAACATCATCATCAAACATCATGATCAAAAATCATCATCAAACATCATCATCAAACATCATCATCAAACATCATCATCATCAAACATCATGATCAAAATCATCATCATCAATCATCATCATCATCAACATCAATCATCATCATCATCATCATCATCAAACATCATCATCATCATCACATCATCATCAAACATCATCATCAAAAATCATCATGATCAAACATCATAAAAATCATCATCAAACATCATCATCAAACATCATCATCAAACATCATCATCAAACATCATGATCAAACATCATCATCAAACATCATCATCAAACATCATCATCAAACATCATCATCATCATCATCAATCATCAAAAAACATCATCAAAACATCATCATCAACATCATCATCAAAAACATCATCAAACATCATCAAACATCAAACAAACATCAAAAACATCATCATCAAACATCATCATCAAACATCATCATCAAACATCATCAAATCAAACATCAAACATCAAACATCATGATCAAACATCATGATCAAACATCATCATCAAACATCATCATCAAACATCATCATCAAACATCATCATCAAACATCATCATCATCAAACATCATCATCAAATCATCATCATCAAATCATCATCATCAAACATCATCATCAAACATCATCATCAAACATCATCATCAAACATCATCATCAAACATCATCATCAAACATCATCATCAAACATCATCATCAAATCATCAAACATCATGATCAAACATCATGATCAAACATCATGGTCAAACATCATCATCAAACATCATCATGATCAAACATCATGATCAAAACATCATCATCAAACATCATGATCAAACATCGTTATCAAACATCATGATCAAACATCATCATCAAAAATCATGATCAAACATCATGATCAAACATCATCATCAAACATCATGATCAAATCATGATCAAAAACATCATCATCAAACATCATCATCATCACAACATCATCAATCAATCATCATCATCAAACATCATCATCAAAATCATGATCAAAATCATCATCATCAAACATCATCATCAAACATCATCATCAAACATCATGATCAAACATCATCATCAAACATCATCATCAAACATCATCATCATCATCAAACATCATCATCAAACATCATCATCAAACATCATGATCAAACATCATGATCAAACATCATGATCAAACATCATCATCAAACATCATCATCAATCAAAACATCATTATCAAAGATCATGATCAAACACATCATCAAACATCATGATCAAACATCATCATCATCATGATCATGATCATCATCATCATCATCATATTCATCATCATCAACATCATCGTCATCATCATCATCATCAAACAACATGATCAAACTTCATGATCAAACATCATCATCAAACATCATGATGAAACATCATAAACTCATAATCATGATCAAACATCATGATCAACATCATGATCAAACATCATCATCAAACATCATCATCAAACATCATGATCAAAACATATCAAATATCATGATCAAACATCAAGATCAAACATCATCATGAAACATCATCATCAAACATCATCATCAAAGATCATCATCAAACATCATCATCAAACATCATCATCAAACATCATTGTGTCATCCAGTCAGTATCGTACAATATCGATCACTCATTTTCCTTTCTTCTTTCATTCTTTCCATTTCTCACTCAGGGTGCATGCTATGTGTAACGTGTCATCCATACCAACGGCCAAACTGACCTACTCTTCCGCGAGCATTTAGGCAAATTAAGGTAGTTTTGCTGTTGTTGAGAGCAAGTTCCTTGGGTTCTTCAAGTGTGCGAATTCAGGCATCACCAGGGGGGAATACCCCGAGTAGTTTACTGAAGGAGGGAGAGTACTGGAAGTGTTTTTCGCATGTCCGAAGGGATAGCAACAAGGGCATGCCGACCTGCCGGTCCTGGATAAAGACAGAGTGTCCACTTGGGTACTGGCTATTAACTGGGCTGAAAGGAAGGCAATCGTGTCAGGTGACCGTCACGGGTAGGCGACCGTCAGCCTGCAGGCAGAGTACAGCGACCCTTCAGTCGTTCTTCTTCTGAGGAATGAATGGAAGGCTTCGGCCTATTGAGTGGTTTGCACCTTGTTGTCTATAGGGTGTAGTCACCACTTAAAGCATTAGTCCTGGCTGGTAGAGAAGTCCAGGCTGTTAGTATAATGGGTAGCTTTGGGGAATGGAACATGAGTTGAATAGGAGGTTATGCATTAACCACTTGGTACCCAAGTCCTTGTTGGTGCTAACAGTTGTGGTGTGTGTGTGTGTGTGTGTAGTGACTAGTGATTCCATTGGTGGAACAAAAATAACTCAGGGATTTATTGGTACAAATCGTGTGATGATGTGTGAGCCAGTGATTCCATTGGTTGAACCAGTTAAACGAGTTCTCTCTTGTTTTTGAGAATGGATATAAGGTGCCTGGAAAACCAGGAAGTGTGTGACTCACTTAAGGGAAAGTGAACTCGCCGTCTTGCTGAGGGCTCAAAGAAAATACAGCGAGAAGCAGAGGTTTGCTGTCGCCTCGTTGTCTCCTAGGTGGGGGGACGTAAGACAGTGGAGGTTGCTGTAGCCTCGGAGCCGACGACGAGAAGAATTGTCTCCCGTGTGGGGACGGTCGACAGCAAGACGTGTTAGCCTGTTGGAGCCTAGACAGGGAGCTGCCAGACAACGGTGGGGTGTTTGCAGCCAGAGAACCTGTGTGGGAGAGGCCGACAGGAGCCCTTTCCGTGGAGAGGGCGGAGTGCGGTGGAGTCCGGAGACTCGGTGTGAGGGTGCGACTAAAGCTACGTTGCCAGTGTCCCCCAACTGGGATTTGGCCAATCGGGAGGACACAACAGTGTGGCAGCTTCAGCTCGTGGTCGCACAGTGTGATGAGAGAAACTGACGGTCAACCAAGGAATGCTGGCAAGTTATGGACGTTTCATTTGTTCTTAAGTTTATAAATGTGCAAATGTAATAGTGAAATATTGTCTTTCCTGGTTAAGTAAGAATCACTGAAGAACAGGGGATGCGATTTATGAGATTGTCTGTATGGTGTTTACATTGTTGTATGATACAGATAATTGTGTTGTGTAGTGACGGGTGGGGGGCTCGGAGTCAAGTTAAATAAAAGTTGATTATTTTCTGTGAAATGTTATTGGTTTCCCGTCACCTTTGTGCGGGCCCGATGTGAGTGACAGAGTGCATGTGCCTATGCGAGAGCGCATTTTGGTTGTGAAAGCGTAAATACTTCTGTCTATAACCCCCTGCATCCCTGCATATGATAATCATATTTTAATAACGAGGGGGAGCGTCGGAGACCCGTCACAAATTGGGGGCTCGTCCGGGATGAACATAAATGAGTCATAAGTGATTTTGATTTCTAGGGTTTGTTCAATTGCAAAGGATTTGAAATCTATCACAATTGTGGAAACCCAGATTTTTTTTTTTTTACCGGGAAAGACGTTAGTCATGTGTTGATTGTTTTGATCTTTTTTCATGACTGTGCTTCGTTTGAACTGCTTGACTTGGTTGCTGTTGAGATTGATTGTGTGTGCAGCACAACTGTTTGATCGCTTTATTTAGGAGTGATCGTGTGGATCGCTTTATTTACGAGTGATCGTGTGGATATCGCTTGTTACTGTGGTTGTATTAGCCGCTGATCGAGGGTTAGATAGCTTCAAAATGTCGACTGAAGAGGGTGCTGAGACAATGGGTCCGCTGAAAAAGATGGACCTCATAGAAGAAGGAAAAGCTTTAGGACTAAAGGGTCCGGAACTGAAGGCATATGTAGATGATGAGAACTGGCCCCGTGTAATCGAGGCTCAGAAAATACAAAGGGAAGAAAAAAAGAAAAAGAGGAGAGAGAAAGAGAAAGAGAACGGAGAGAGAGAGAGAAAGAGAGAGAAAAAGAGGAGAGAGAACAGGAAAGAGAAAGAGAACGGAAAAAGAAGAGAGAGAAAGAGAAAGGAAAAAAGAAGAGAGAGAAAGAGAACGGGAAAAAGAGGAGAGAGAAAGAGAACGGAAAAAGAAGAGAGAGAAAGAGAACGGAAAAAAGAAGAGAGAGAAAGAGAGGAAAAGAGAGAAAGAGAAAAGAAAAAGAGAAAGAGAACGGAGAAAGAGGAGAGAGAGGGAAAGAGAGAGAGAGAAAGGGAACGGGAAAGAGAGGAAAGAGAAAGAAGGGAGATAAGGCAGTTTGAGTTAGAAAAATTAAAATTGGAGAAAGAACGGGACGTGGACGCAAAACCCCAAGCAAACTTTGCACCACATGTTAGTCCCTTGATCAATATGCCAAAGTTTGATGATAATCCGGACCATTTAGAGGATTTCATTTCGCAATTTGAAAGGATTGCCAAAGATCAGGGCTTACCCGAAGAACGGTGGGCCACAAATTTGTCCGCGCTGCTGACACCCAAAGCTAGGGATGCTTTTTTCTGCTTACCACCGGAAAAAAAACAGATGGATTATGAGTCGGTGCGCGATGCTTTGTTTCAGAGGTACCAGTAACCGCCGATAGATATAGGAAATTGTTCAGAGAAACTGTTCGTAAATCAGGTGAGACACACGTACAGTCCTTTATCGGCTTAGGGCTCTCTTTGATAAATGGATAAGGTTAGGAAACATCGAACAAACTTTTGAATCTCTTTGAGGGAGGAGATCGTTAAGGAGCAAATTCTCTCCACTTGTCGGAAGGATCTCACAGTATTCTTGGCAGAAAGAGAATTAGGAAGTTTAGAGGAGTTAGTGAAAGTTGCAGACAGTATGAATCTGCCCATGATCAGCGTAACGGGGTGAAGGGATCGAACCAGTCGTCCCGTAATGCCCAGACCACACAGGCAGGAGAGTGATTCGCCGACTCCCTACACAAAGGAGGCGAGACCACAGTTAGAAGCGGATTCGAAGTCCCGTGGCAACAGTGGGACTCAAGAGAATGTTAGAGTGAAACGCACATGTTTTAAATGTGGGCGAGAGGGTCATATCGCCAAGGACTGTAGCGGACTGCGAATACATTCAGTCGTTGCCGTTGATACAATTCAACAGGGAGACAGAGTACCACCACCAACTACTAGGGCAGTAGTAAACGGGAAGCCTGTGACCTGCTTGCTAGATACAGGATTGACTCTGGCGGCAATGGTAGAACCCGGTTTAGTGAGAGACACAGACTACACATAGGGAAACCACCTGCGTGCGATATGCAGATGGAAGAGTTAATCGGCTACCTTTAGCCCATGTCAGAGTAGAGTCAAAGTTTGTTAGGAGTACTCTCACTGCAGCGGTACAAAGGAACCTTCCCTATCCAGCTTTGTTAGGGGGTAGGTACATCCTCCCAGAGCCTAACCAGGCTGCAAGTCAAGTAGGGAAAGCAAGGATAGTGCAGGGTAGGGACTCCTACAGGAAAGTAAACAGAAAGCAGGTGAAGTGCACAGGCGCCGCTGGCAGTAGAGCTAGCGCGGATCATGGTGTGCGTGGTGGTGGTGCAGTGGACCATGAAATAGGTCGTCGTGGAGGTGGCCTTAGTGGCAGTGCCATGGGCCCATGGAGACAGCCGTAGTGGCAGTGCTGTAGGCATGGTGGTCGTAGTGGTGGTTCAAAAAGTTGTTGGCGTTGCCGTGGTAGTCAGAAATGTAGGAGCCATGGTGGCGGACCTCAGGGTCGGGGCCAAGAGGGACCACAGAGTAACTGGAACCAGCAGCTGGGCTGGAACCGGGGTGGCTGTAATAACGCATGGCAAGAAGGTCGAGGTGACCAGCCATCGTTAGAAACTGCCAAAGATAGTCAGCTCATAGGAGCAGACAAGCCAGTGTTGGAAAAGGGAGAAGAAAATAAGGCCCATAAAGCAGTGGGCATAGGCACTGAGTGGGGTTCGAACCAAGGAAGCTCCACAGATAAGAGAAAATTGGTTCAGCTAAGATGAGTGAGGGATCATCTCTTAACATTTTGAAAAGGGGAGATGATCGTCGTCGCGGTGAATGGGTGACAGCCCAGTTCACGTGATCTTGGCACAACAGACCCTGAGGCAATGAAAGTCAAGGGGATTGATGCCAAGGAGATTTTTCCGAACAGGCTAGAAGAGGATCGCGCAGATTTTCACGCGCTCCTTTGAGGACTAAAATGTGTGAAGGGTGCGCTGACTCTCTTCTAAAGCTGGAGTGCGCAAAACTATCTGCCCCAGGTACTATTGGCGAGCCACAACGGCGGTCAAGATTGAGAGGGGCAGGAGTAGGTCAGGGTTGGAATAATGCCTCCAGGGTGTTGCTGTTGTAGTGTGAACAACAGAAGTAGCAACAATAGTAGGAGCAAATGCCTTCAGGGTGTTGCCACCTTAAGTGTGAGCGGTAGCAGTGGGACAATAGTATGACCACTGCCTACGGGCTGCTGTTGTCGTGGCGTGAGCGATCATCCGTTACGGACAGCTACGGGGTAAATAATGTAGCTGGCTAGTTGGGTGTGCACAACTGTGGTGACTCTGAAATACTGTTTTTCTTTTCTTTTGATTTTGATGCCCCATTGTGGGGCGCGGCTGAGCCTATATTCATGTGTTATTTTTCATTTTTTGATATATGTTTTATCAGTTGATGTTGTTTTTGTTCATTGCCATTAGGGCTGAGTGTATGCTCACGGATATATGATTTTTTCTGGTTGATATCTGTTTGCTCATGTTGTTTTGTTCACTGATCGGTAAAGTGTGGAAATATCCTATTTTGTAACATCAGGATAAGTGTTTAATTTGCATATTGTGTGCGAGAGTGTGTGTGGGGCCACACGCCTGAATTTGAACCCCGTGTTAGTAGATGGTGGCCACACGCCTGAATTTGATTTTGATGTTACGTACGTTGGGGCACGCGCCTGAATTTGAATCTTGTCTTTGTGGATTGTGGCCACACCTTGAATTTGAACCTTGGGTTAATCATGGCTGTGCTATTATTAGAAGTGGATGGCATGATTAATTAATATGTATGAACATGCTGATAGCTAACGCTATAGGGAGAGTTCTTGATTATATGTGAGCCAGTTTAGAGTTAAATGTTGTGCACAGTCGTTTATGACTGACCAAGAGTGATCTTTGGATTATCTGATTGATTTATTGGTTTTAATTGGGTACATTATCCATGTTAGAGATGTTGATGGAAGTGATATCTTGAAGCATAGGGGTAGTACTGTCATATCAACCCATGCATTTGAGTTTGTTTTATCCAATCTGAGAACATTCGTCCTGGAGAAATGTTGATTGGAACAACATCTTAGGTACGGGGGTGTCATGAGTCGGCCGAACGTTCTCGAGCATTTAGGCAAATTAAGGGTAGTTTTGCTGTTTGAGAGAGAAGTTCCTTGGGTTCTTCAAGTGTGCGAATTCAGGCATCACCAGGGGGGGAATACCCCGAGTAGTTTACTGAAGGAGGGAGAGTACTGGGAAGTGTTTCGCATGTCCGAAGGATAGCAACAAGGGCATGCCGACCTGCCGGTCCTGGAAAGACAGTGTGTCCACTTGGGACTGGCTATTACTGGGTATTAACTGGGCTGAAAGGAAGGCAATCGTGTCAGGTGACCGTCACGGGTAGGCGACCGTCAGCCTGCAGGCAGAGTACAGCGACCACTCAGTCGTTCTTCTTCTGAGGAATGAATGGAAGGCTTCGGCCTATTGAGTGGTTTGCACCTTGTTGTCTATAGGGTGTAGTCAAACTTGAAGCATTAGTCCTGGCTGGTAGAGAAGTCCAGGCTGTTAGTATAATGGGTAGCTTTGGGGAATGGAACATGAGTTGAATAGGAGGTTATGCATTAACCACTTGGTACCCAAGTCCTTGTTGGTGCTAACAGTTGTGGTGTGTGTGTGTGTATGTGTAGGTGACTAGTGATTCCATTGGAACACAAAAATAACTCAGGGATTTATTGGTACAAATCGTGTGATATGTGTGTGAGCCAGTGATTCCATTGGTTGAACCAGTTAAACTCGAGTTCTCTCTTTCTTTGAGAATGGATATAAGGTGCCTGGAAAACCAGGAAGTGTGTGACTCACTTAGGGAAAGTGAACTCGCCCGTCTTGCTGCTGAGGGCTCAAGAAAATACAGCGAGAAAGCAGAGGTTTGCTGTCGCCTCGTTGTCTCCTAGGTGGGGACGTAAGACAGTGGAGGTTGCTGTAGCCTCGGAGCCGACGACGAGAAGAATTGTCTCCCGTGTGGGGACGGTCGACAGCAAGACGTGTTAGCCTGTTGGAGCCTAGACAGGGAGCTGCCAGACAACGGTGGGGTGTTTGCAGCCAGAGAAGACCTGTGGGAGAGGCTGACAGGAGCCCTTTCCGTGGAGAGGGCGGAGTGCGGTGGAGTCCGGAAGACTCGGTGTGAGGGTGCGACTAAAGCTACGTTGCCAGTGTTCCCCAACTGGGATTTGGCCAATCGGGAGGACACAACAGTGTGGCAGCTTCAGCTCGTGTGGTCGCACAGTGTGATGAGAGAAACTGACGGTCAACCAAGGAATGCTGGCAAGTTATGGACGTTTCATTTGTTCTTAAGTTTATAAATGTGCAAATGTAATAGTGAAATATTGTCTTTCCTGGTTAAGTAAGAATCACTGAAGAACAGGGGATGCGATTTATGAGATTGTCTGTATGGTGTTTACATTGTTGTATGATACAGATAATTGTGTTGTGTAGTGACGGGTGGGGCTCGGAGTCAAGTTAAATAAAAGTTGATTATTTTCTGTGATTATGATCAAATATCATCATCAAACATCATCATCATCAAACATCATCAAAAATCATCATCATCATCATCATCATCATCATCATCATCAAACATCATCATCAAACATCATCATCAAACATCATCATCATCATATCATCATCATCATCATTATCAAACCTCATCATCAAACATCATCATCATCATCATCAACATCATCATCAAACATCATCATCAAATCAAACATCATGATCAAACATCATCATCAAACATCATCATCAAACATCATCATCAAACATCATCATCAAAACATCATCATCAAACATCATCATCAAACATCATCATCAAACATCATGATCAAACATCATGATCAAAACATCATGTTGAAAACATCATCATCAATCATCATCATCAAAAATCATCATCAAACATCATCATCAAACATCATGATCAAACATCATCATCAAAAATCATCATGATCAAACATCATCATCAAACATCATGATCAAACATCATAATCAAACATCATGATAAAAATCATGATCAAACATCATGATCAAACCTCATCATCATCAACATCATCAAATCATCATCAACATCATCAAACATCATCATCAAAATCATCATCAAACATCATGATCAAACATCATCATCAAATCATCATCATCAAACATCATGATCAAACATCATGATCAAACATCATGATCAAACATCATCATCAAAACATCATGATCAAACATCATCATCAAACATCATGATCAAACATCATCATCAAACATCATGATCAAACATCATCATCAAACATCATCATCAAACATCATCATCAAACATCATCATCAAACATCATCATCAAACATCATGATCAAAACATCATCAAACATCATCATCAAACATCATCATCAAACAACATCATCATCAAACATCATGATCAAACATCATCATCAAACATCATCATCAAACATCATCATCAAACATCATCATCAAACATCATCATCAAAATCATCATCAAACTCATCATCAATCAAATCATCATGATCAATATCATCATCAAACATCATCATCAAATCATGATCAATCATCATCAAATCATCATCAAACATCATGATGAAACATCATGTTCAAACATCATGATCAAACATCATCATCAACATCATCATCAAACATCATCATCAACATCATCATCAAACATCATCATGAAAACATCATGATCAAATATCATCATCAAAATCATCATCAAACATCATCATCAAACACATCATCATGAACATCATCATCAAAAAACATCATCAAACAAACATCATCATCAAACATCATCATCATCAAACATCATGATCAAACATCATCATCAAACATCATCAAACATCAAACATCATGATCAAACATCATCATCAAATCATCATCATCATCATCATCAAACATCATCATCAAACATCATGATCATCATCATCATGATCAAACATCATCATCAAACATCATGATCAAACATCATGATCAACATCATGATCAAACATCATCATCATCCTCATCATCATCATCATCATCATCATCATCATCATCACATCATCATCAAACATTATCGTCAAACATCATGATCAAACATCATCATCAAACACATCATCATCAACATCATCATCATCATCATCAAACATCATCATCAAACATCATCATCAAACATCATCATCAAACATCATCATCAAACATCATCATCAAACATCATCATCAAATCATCATCAAACATCATCATCAAACATCATCATCAAACATCATGGTCAATCATCATCAATCATCATCATCAAACATCATCATCAAAACATCATCATCAAACATCATGATCAAACATCATGATCAAACATCATCATCAAACATCATGATCATCATCATCATCAAAATCATCATCATCAAATCATCATCATCAAACATCATCATCAAACATCATCATCAAACATCATCATCAAACATCATCATCAAAACATCATCATCAAACATCATCATCAAACATCATCATCATCATCATCATCATCATCATCATCATCATCATCATCATCATCATCATCATCATCATCATCATCATCATCATCACATCATCATCATCATCATCATCATCATCATCATCATCATCATCATCATCATCATCATCATCATCATCACATCACATCACATCATCATCATCATCATCATCATCATCATCATCATCATCATCATCATCATCATCATCATCATCATCATCATCATCAATCATCATGAATCATCATCATCATCATCATCATCATCATCATCATCATCATCATCATCATCAATCATCATCATCATCATCATCATCATCATCATCATCATCATCATCATCATCATCATCATCATCATCATCATCATCATCATCATCATCATCATCATCATCATCATCATCATCAATCATCATCATCATCATCATCATCATCATCATCATCATCATCATCATCAATCATCATCATCATCATCATCATCATCATCATCATCATCATCATCATCATCATCATCATCATCATCATCATCATCAAATCATCATCATCATCATCATCATCATCATCATCATCATCATCATCATCATCATCATCATCATCATCATCATCATCATCATCATCATCATCATCATCATCATCATCATCATCATCATCATCATCATCATCATCATCATCATCATCATCATCATCATCATCACATCATCATCATCATCATCATCATCATCATCATCATCATCATCATCATCATCATCATCATCATCATCATCATCATCATCATCATCATCATCATCATCATCATCATCATCATCATCATCATCATCATCATCATCATCATCATCATCATCATCATCATCATCATCATCATCATCATCATCATCATCATCATCATCATCATCATCATCATCATCATCATCATCATCATCATCATCATCATCATCATCATCATCATCATCATCATCATCATCATCATCATCATCATCATCATCATCATCATCATCATCATCATCATCATCATCATCATCATCATCATCATCATCATCATCATCATCATCATCATCATCATCATCATCATCATCATCATCATCATCATCATCATCATCATCATCATCATCATCATCATCATCATCATCATCATCATCATCATCATCATCAATCATCATCATCATCATCATCATCATCATCATCATCATCATCATCATCATCATCATCATCATCATCATCATCATCATCATCATCATCATCATCATCATCATCATCATCATCATCATCATCATCATCATCATCATCATCATCATCATCATCATCATCATCATCATCATCATCATCATCATCATCATCATCATCATCATCATCATCATCATCATCATCATCATCATCATCATCATCATCATCATCATCATCATCATCATCATCATCATCATCATCATCATCATCATCATCATCATCATCATCATCATCATCATCATCATCATCATCATCATCATCATCATCATC
>JADBJO010016004.1:0-22500 GCA_016801955.1 Conus betulinus | reverse complement strand
GTGATTTTTACATATAATGCATTTTCTGCCTGTATTACAATAAAAGCTGCATTTTTCGCGTTTCATTTTTTGTATTCTTCTTTAAAAACGTTTTATTCCAGCTTTTATTTCGTCTAAATTATGTTTTTATCTCTTAAGAGGGGTGCATTTAGTTTCCAAAAAGTGTGATGCTTAACATTGTCAAAAAATCGCAAGTTCAGCGAAATAACCAAATAATCTGTTCTGTAACCACACTCGATGTCAACATCCTCTGCATAGGAGACAACTGTATCCGAGATAAAAAAAAAAAAAAAAAGAAACCTGGCCTGTTGAAGTGGGTTAGGTCTTCTCCAGGTGAAGCAGAGACATTCTGGATTTAACTCTCTCCAGACATCGTTCAAAGCTAACGTTTCAATCATGGTTTCCGCTGCCTGTCTTGTTTGAGGGTTATTCACATGTTTATAATTATGATAGTCTCTGACAGAGTCCAGGACCAAATTAAAATGCCCACCTGTTACAGCATTCTCTACACCAGCCCGTCATTTTCTATTTCAAATTATTACAAAATCCAGGACGTCTCTGTTCGGCTCTTAAAGAAGATAACTACTCACTTGTATTTGAAGAGTAACTAGAATAATAACCCTGATATCCCCATTCTGATAAAACATAATCATTTTCCATCTTTTCCTCAAAGTGAGTGTATTGCAGGAAATACAGTGTATATTTTTTTTTCATTTCAGGTAATAGAAGACATTACGTCTCTTTTTTTTGAAGTATTGGGGTCTTCACAAGCAAACAGACAAGATTCCCATCCATTTCCAATTCAAGAAAAGAAAGCAGCAATAAACGTACCGAAATAATTTGGTTTACTACATGAATTCAGTAAAAAGAAACAGTTGACAACTGCAGAACCTAAAACCATGAAAAGAGCCAACAAAATTTCCATCCAACCCAGGAAGAACAATGTATCATATGCCTGAACACACACACATACGTAATACACAAATGCAACAGCATCGAAGGGGGAAAAAATGAAACAAAACAAACAGCAGAATAATGAACAATTTCAATTCAAAAGAAAACAAAGCAACACTTGACCACCGCAAGTGAGCATAGGGTGCAAAGAACAATTTGAAGTCAGGGGTATGAGAGGAGAAAACATCCTTAGCAAGAAGTATGCAAACTGCAGACTCATAGACTAAGGATTCAAAAATTAATGTTTCTAAACACATAGAACAAGATGTAAAGTAACCCAAATTTGATAGACTATACAAAGCAGACAAGTGAATGTTGGACACAAAGTCTTCCTCAGACATGACTTGTTGCAGTAAAAGCAGGCTGCAGGGACAGGTAAAGGTCAGAGGTGAGAAGGTAGGATCTGAGAAGTGAACAAGAGGTCAGAAAAAAGGCGGGCCTCTGAATGTAGGTTTGGTGTTCTACAGTGAAATGCCAGGGAAGTGAATAGTAGGTATATATAAGGAGAGAAAATGAACAGCCGCCTATAGCACCCAACCAAAGTCTGACCCCAGGATGGGTTGCCCCATGCTGGCACCAAGGGGTGAGATGGAAAACGGGAGTACCCCGTGAAAAAACCATCTAGTCAGACGCAGCTGGCCTTTTGAATACAGCTGCAAACCTCCCCTAGGAAAAAATCACTTTGCGGGCAGGGGGAAGGCAAGGGAGCGGAAAGGGAGCAGTAAAACTATACACAGCTGTTCTCTTTTGCTGAGCTTTATGTAAAGCTGTACACAGCTGTCCTCTTTTGTCATGCCTCACGTAAAGCAGCAAAAAGTTTTCTTCGGTGTAGTAGTCTGTGAAAGGGCAGTGTAGACAGCCTCCAGACAGCACCACAGTTGTCGTGAACCATGAAGTCTTGAATAAAGCGGTGCAGTTGTTCCCCTTGGCGTAGTCTGCTGTACAGTAGTAGACAGTTGTCCTGGGTTCCCGGGAAAAAAAAGCACCACATAGTTCTCAGTCCTTGAATAAAGCGGTGCAGTTGTTCCCCTTGGCGTAGTCGACTGTATAGTTGTAGACAGTTGTCCTGGGTTCCCGGAAAGAAGCACACAAATATGTCGTCAGCCATGAAGTCTTGAATAAAGCGGTGCAGTTGTTCCCTTGGCGTAGTCGACTGTATAGTTGTAGACAGTTGTCGGGTCCCGGAAAGAAGCACCATGAAGTCTTGAAGTCTTGAATAAAGCGGTGCAGTTGTTCCCCTTGGCGTAGTCGACTGTATAGTTGTAGACAGTTGTCCTGGGTTCCCGGAAAGAAGCACCACAAATATGTGACCCGCCACCACAAAAAACCAGTCTAACTCACACAGCCTATTTCATGGCTACAGCTGAATATAGCTGGTGAGGGTCTACCTGGGGCATTTTGACTTTTTTGCAGTAATGTGTTCCTTACACCCTAAACTTTCACGTAACACTATCCATTTGCTCCAAAACAACCAAGAAATTAGTTAAAATTGAGATTTAAAAGCCTAATCTCGAATCAAAATGAACTTCTTTTAACGCAAAATGACCCATTTTCACTCGCCTAAAACTTAACGCAAACCTTACAGCCCCATCATGTTATATACCATTCGAAAGCGTGCGTGACGCTCTCCCGGTTTCTCTGTGTGTCATCTAAAAATAACCGAACACATTGTACTAAACAGGGAAGATGTGACGTACACAAACTTCCAATCTTCAACCAATCAGAAGGCTGAACGGTTTTTTGCCTTGGCAACAGATTTGCGATTCGCCTCTCCCATTGGCCGAGCGTGCACAAACCAGGCGAACCTTGCTACTTCCGGAGACAAGGTGTGTGCAGAGAAGATTCAAAGCTTCGTCATGTCGACCACTTCAAGACTAGCAAACTTGCTGAATTCCTGCAGATCAGGAAATTTACCTGCTGCCGACCAACAAGAGCTGAGTAATCTCATCATAGAATATTTTATTTCTGACTCTGGGCCCGAAGAAATCCTGTCCGATGACGAAGAAATCTCCAACTTGAACTGTGATGAGGACTCGTGCCACACCGTTAAGGAGACTGAAGATACTGACACACCACTCGTCCATGTCGAAGAATGTGGAGGCGGTGCAAATTCTTCCATGGAGGGATGCTAGCCAGGGCACGAATGCGTTCATGCAAGGCAAACGAATTGTCATTTTTCTTAATTTCATCACTGTTTTACTTTTCTTGCCGATTTCTAAAGCCAAATATTGTATAAAAGCAAGCAACCAGAAAGTTCATTTCATTTTCTGGCGTTGCACATATGCCTATTATTGCATCATGTGAAATATTGGGAAGTATGGTAAAAAGTAAGATACCGTTGCTGAGGAAAATATGCTGGAGATGGTAGCAAAAACTTTAGAAGCTGTTTTCTCAAAATGGCCTTTGGCACAGTAACCCACTTCAAATGACCATAACTTTCTTATTTTTTTTGCCCTATAGCGTTCATTTTTATATCAAATTAATCAGAAAAATCTGTAGATTTCAAATATATGTTATCTCAGAACTTTCAAAAATCAGGTTAAGACTGGTTTTGCGGTGGAAGGTCACATATGTCGTCAGAGACAGTTGTCCTGGATTCCCGGAGAATGGTCACCCTACACAGCCCTGCAACATTAACAACGAAAACAAAGTCAGTGTCACTTTTGATGGAGGTCTTAAATCCTTTGAAAGCAAAAGCTATCAAAATCCACGGGAAAAGATTACAAAATGAAAAAACAAAATCTAAAATTGAGTCGGACCAATCCCATCATTAATTAAGTGACCCGCCCTTTGCGGTGTAAAAAGCAAAATGAAACCCGTTGCTTCTTTTCATATGAAAAGGTGCTGGATCACATGGAAAACGAGGATACCAGACCTCATTAAAGTACTCTGAACCACACGAAAGAAGCACACAGAACCCTATGAAAGGAAATACTAAACCTATATAAAAAAAAAAGACACGAAGCACGATGACAGGTTAGTAAACATGACGAAACAGACACACTAACTTCAAAAGAAAGACTATAAACAGGAGACTAGACCCTAGACCCCAGATCATGTTCACTCATTCAAAATTGAGCTTTGCAAAAAAAGTGTGTACGTTCGCACGAATGGGTATGGTTTTACAAGTGTGTGTGTCATGCATCCGCGCGCCTGTGTGTGCACGCGTGTGTATGTGTATGTGCGAGCATGAATGTGCATCACAGTGTTTGTATGTGCGTGCTTGCACATGGGACATGTATGGTGGTTTGAGGGGCTTGATAGCAAGAAGCGTGGAATCAGTGTTCCATATATCGTTGTTCCACCAGTAATTAAAGCAAAACAAAACCAAAACAAGCAAAAAAGAGAAAAAAAAAAAAATAAGAATAGGTCAATTTCTGAAATCCCTCTAAGGGGGGATCGCTACTATGTCCGTCCACTGACAGTTCCCATGACCTGAGCAACTCAAAAACTTTTGCACATGACAGTAGCAAGACGTGAAGGAAAAACCAAACGTTATGAGAAAAGAGCCATCAGAGTTTAACATCGAAATGTGTGAACAATATTTAGAACATCCCTAAAATTCATATAAAAACATTTTTTTATTATTCTGCAGAAATTCGAATACCTTGCTTTAAAACATGGACAGTTAAAATGATATTTTGGTCGAAGTAATTTCGTCTACCCACAAAAAAAAAGAACAGCTAGTGAAAGCTGGGATGTGTGGTAAATTCTAAACATTATTTCTGAAAACCCTTTTAAAACAAAAAATCTGACAGCTTCACTGTAGGGATGCACACCCCTGAGAACACAAAAAAAGGACAGCGATCAATGCCATGATGGTTATAATATAATACCCGTTACACACCCTTTAACAATCTTTATTGTCAAAACAGTATGACTGATGTTCCAAGTACATACTTATTTGGGGAACAAAATGAGAATGTAACAGTTCTGCTACCACTACGATATTCGAATTTACTAGTTTAACAAGAAGTGGGGCACCTTCTCTCTGGTCTGCGATCCTGGTGGTGATCGTCTGGCAGACTGGCACCGCTTCCTGTTTGGTTCTGCCACAAAAAAAAAAAAAACTGTGCTGCAATACCTACGAAGAAAAGTCTAAACACCAACAAAGAAGACATTTACACCTATGAAGAACTATATTCCAGAAAAGGATGCATTAACCCTAAGAAAGAATAAGTCGACGACGACGACATAATTCTGTAAGAAAGAAGAATATGTTAAACTGTGAAAGAATAGTTCCAATCTTATAATCACAAAGGCACTGAATCATATACGAAGAAGAAGATACAAAAGCTATGAAAGTACGGTGACCACTGGAAGAGAAGCACGTAGAACTCTGTGAAAAGGTCATACTAAACCCTACAGCTAAGAGCAATATAGAGGACAACCACTTGCACCTCCCCTCCTTCCCTTCCCTCATATCCCACATCCACTGTTTGTGTGTGTGTGTGTGTGTGTGTGTGTGTGTGCGCACGCGTTTGTGTGTAATAACAATATTTGTAAAATATAAAGTTAACATTTTCAACAAAGCCATAATAAGCATTACAAAACGCTAATGAACATGAATTATTCATGAACTAAAAAGACAGAACATGCACAAGTGTGCTTCAGCACAAACTAGTATGTGTGTGCCAGTGAACTTGACAGAAAGTGACACACTAAGTCATCGGAAAAAAAAGACACTAGACGCTATGCAAAGACGACACAAAACCGTATGCAAGAAAATGTATTCTACCTGTGAAAGGACAACAGACCATGGAAAAGAAGATGACAGAGACATCAATGAAAGACAATAGTCCATATGAAGGAACACGACACACAAAGGGTCATTAAAAAGCAAGATCGGACATAAAAAACCATACGAAAGAAAAAGCATAAACTTAAAGAAGGGGATACTACACACCTAGAATGAACAGTACACTGAATCTATGAAAGGAGAAAACACGAGCCCATGTGAAAAAAAAGAGGACGTTAGCCCGTATGAAAGGAGATAACACTAGCCCCTGTGAAAGAAGAGGACGCTAACCCCCTATGAAAGGAGTGAACACTAGCTCCTGTGAAAGAAGACTCAAACCCTATGAAAGGAATGAACACTAGCCCAAATAAGAGGAGAGAACACTAGCTCCTGTGACAGAACAGGACGCTGACCCCTATAAAAGGAGAGAACAAGAGAACACTAGCCCCTGTGAAAGAAGAGAGGACTCTAACACCTGTCAAATGAGAGAGAACACTAGCCTATGAAAGAAGAAGACTCTAACCCTTTAGAGAGAACAGCAGTCCCTGTGAAAGAAGAGGACTCTAACCCCTATGAAAGGAGAGAACTCTAGCTCCTGTAGAAGAAGACGCTAACTCCCCCAAAAGGATAGAAACATTAGCCCTATGAAAGAAGAGGATGCTAAATCCTATGAGAGGAGAGAACACTTGCCCATGTGAAAGGAGAGAACACTAGCCCATGTGAAAGAGAACACTAGCCCCTATGAAAGAAGGGGATGCATAAAGCCCTACCCTGAAAAAAAGGGGACGCAAACCCCTATAAAGGAGAGAGACACCACTAACCCTTGTGAAAAAAGGAGGACGCTAAAAGGAGAGAACAGGAGACAACACAAAAAAAGAACACCCCCTGTGAAAGAAGAGGACGTTAACTCCTATGGAAAGAGAGAGACACTAGCCTCAATGAAAGGAAAGAACACTAGCCCCTTTGAAAGAAGAGGACTCTAACCCTATGAAAGGAGAGAGAACACAAGCCCTAAGAAAGAAAACACATAGGCCCTGTGAAAGAAGAGACCCTAACCTTTACGAAAGGACTCTCAATTCTACCCCCTGTGAAAAACGTTCTGGAAGGACATTCAATTCTATGAAAGAATATTGAATACTGTATGAAAGTAGATGGAGGAGAAGGAAAGCTAAACCCAATGAAAGGAGAACACTAAGCCATAGAGACAACACTTAACCAAGGATAGAAACAGGACCGTAAATTCTGTGGAAGAAACGGGACCTTAAATGAGCCAGAGAGCAGTGAACAGTAAGTACTAAACAAGTAAGGTTACTCTTGCTTCCCCATGAAGAAATAAATACATGTGTATTTATTTCATAATGGAGGGAGCAAAAGCTACCCTCCTTCTGCATTACTTCCTGTGGAAGAAAGAAAGCTGCTGTCCTAATAAAAGGATCCGCATGCAGACTCCTCAATGCCATGTTAGTCTTTCTGTGGAATGCGGACTACTCAGACAAGGAGGAACCAGGATTGTACAAAGGAAATATTTCTGGAACAGGATCAAAGACTTCCTCAGCAACTCTGCAGCAAAAAAACCTAAAGATCTGAAAACGTGCGTCCACGTTCCAGATCCCTGAAACATGAGGCCTGCGACATCCTGGAGGGGTCGTTTAATACTTTCCTGAACCATCCACTCGGGTGCCTACTGTTTTGTATCCTTGTTCAACAGAAGACTGCCATAGGAAACAAGAACATCCATGGCAATCATACGAAAGAAGACAGTAACTAGAAATGACACAGGCATTACACCCTGGGAAAGAAAACACTAAAACCTAGAAAAGAAGTCACCAAGTCCTGGGAAAGAAAAGTACACCAAACTCTGGAAAATTTGAAGACACAAAGAGGACATTAAACCCTAGAGAGAATAGAAAACTATACTACATGGAACCCTGGCGATGAAGGAAGCACCCAACCAAGGGAGAGAAGGCGATGATTCCTGGGAGGGGTGTGGTAGTGTGTGTGTGGTGGTGGAGGTGTGATTGTCCTGTTAGTGGTGTGGTGGTGGAGGGTGTGTGGTGGTGGTAATGGTAGTGGGATGGTGGTAGTGGTGGCGGTGTGGTGGTGTGTTGTGGTGCTGTGGTGGTTGTGCTGGGGGTTGTGGTGGTGTGTGTTGTGGTGGTGTGGTGGTCATGTTTATGGTGTTGTGGTGGTTGTGTGTTGGTGGTGGTGGTGGTGGTGGTGGTGGTGGTATGGTGGTGGTGTGTGGTGTGGTGGTGGTGAGGTGGTGGCTGATGGTGGTGTGTGGAGGTGGTGGTGGGGTTGTGGTGAGGTTGTGGTGTGGTGTGTAGTGGGCGTGGTTGTAGTGTTGTGTTGGTGTGTGTAGTGGTGGTGGTGTGGTGTGGTGGTGGTGGGGTGGTGTCGTGGTAGAGTGAGTGGTGTGGGCCTGGGCCAGTTTGGCGTGGGATAGGGTAGGGTCAGAGAAGGTCAGTGAGGGTCGGGAGGGTCAATCTGGCCTGGGCTGGCCTGGGCCTAAGCTGGCTAGGCCTGGGCTGCTGGCTATGGGGGTAGGGTAGGGTAGGGTAGAGCTTGGAAGGTTCAGCCTTGCCTTGGCACCTTGCCTGAACCAGTTTCACCTGGGCTGGCCTGGGAATCTAGGGCGAGAACAAGAGCAGTAAAAACACTTCTTGTTCAAATGACCACCTTTCCCAGACACATGAACAATCTGACCCCCAGCTGGCCGATGACCGATCCATGGATACCTCCAATTCTATTGCCTCACAGTCATGTCATAAAAAGATAAACATCCCCTGCACACTGGTCCCAGGATGCACAGCAACTCCTTCAATTGCATCCATCTATGGAACACAACAGAAGGCAGCCAGCAACTCTGATTCCCGGGAACCAACGCCTGACTGATGAATCACCAGAACAGGGAATAATGCGCAGAATGAATGGCAATGGTTACACCAGAGACAAATATGTACATATACATCTATATGTACGTATTTCTCTAGCCAGGCTTCTTTAGTACCCCCTGCCCCTTCCTCTGCTTCCCACTTATTTAACTAATCCAACACAACATCCAGTCACTAACAAAACTAAAGGCATGCAGTGGCGTTGTTGAAAGATCCGTGTGGAAGAGAGACCCGATTTGTAACACGAATCGCGAATCAGCCACGCGATCAGGGGCGAATTTAGATATCCTCGGCAGCAAACACGACCGACGTTAAAGCCTATACTGAAGCCAGTTCCACGGGACCTCCTGTGTGAACTCCATGCTGATATGACCGCCATGACAGGTTCTCTGCAAAACAAGGGGTACTCAGACAGTACCAGGGGATCCCAAGAGACACTTCAGGAAATGCATGCCTTTCCTGAAGCATCTCGTCTGGTACCACTGTTCTGTACCTTGGTTCGCGGACAACTGTCACAGACGCCAGAGCAGCCATGTGTCACACAGGAAGCCCAGTGGCACTCTTCTCTATGTACTACAGCTCTGACACCTCCAGGGTCCCCACACCCTGATAACTCCAACGCGCAGGAGCCGGCCAAGCTGATGCCACCGCAAAAATGGATCTCAAGCTAAGCCCATTTCGATCCATTCAGACCGTGTTATCTAAATACTCCACAGAGATATTTCTCTGTATATGTCCTACTACTACGGCGCCAAAGTTTCTTATCCACACACAAGTTCAACACCGCAGCATCCTGCATATCTTTCAGTCTTGCCAGGAGCTAAATGATGCGCTGGAACGAGCCTCCCCCTAACCCCTACCTCCCCCCCCCCCAAAGCTACTAAATCCTAGCCAAAGCCACCATTCTGCGCTAGACTCCCTGTCCTGACACCCCACCACACAAGGTGACAAGCCACCGGAGAATCGAAGTTTCTGAACACCTTCTGCTGTATTCCACAGACAGATGTAGTCAAAGAAGGCACCATACACTGTGGTGCCTGGTTACAGAAGACCCCCACCGATCCATGACAGACTGTGAGGCGACAGAATGTGCAGATCTGCGCAAAACGTGGCAATGACAAAATGAAAACCACACTCTTCACGCATCAAAAGAAAGCAACCACTGCCGGAGAGCCTCTTCAAGACTTCCCACAGACCTCAGTGCAAGCACTAGTGCGAAGTGCTGGGACAATAAAACACCCTAGGTCTGAACGTTGGACACATATTTCAGTTCAGACCTCAACACACGGCCAAACACAGGCCTTGGTGTAAAATACCAGAGTCCCCACTCCTGTGAACCCCGGTTTAGTCTCATTCAAAGGACTGTAAGGGAGATGGAGTCAAAACCAATGCCAACTCCGAGTGAAAAATCCCCTGGACCGAAACGGCCCGGCGGAGATTTCAATCACCCCAGGATCACCAAGATTACGAGTTTGGGGCGCTCTACCGCTGAGCTATTTCGACCCCCTGGTATGGTGTGGTGTATGGTTGTGTGTTGTGTTCTGGTGTGGTGTGGTGTAATGTGTGTTTTGGTGGTGTGGGGTGGGGGTGGAGTGTTTTTGATGATGATGTGTGTGTGGGGGTGGGGGTGTGTGTGTGTGTGGGGTGTGTGTGCTGTGGGTGGTGTGGTGTGTGTGTGTGTGTGTTGTGTGTGTGCATTGTGTTGTGGTGTGTGTTGTGTGTGTGTGTGTGGTGTGTGTGTGTGTGTGTGTGTGTGTGTGTGTGTGTGTGTGGTGGTGTGTGTGTGGTGTGTGTGTGTGTGTGTGGTGTGTGTGGTGTGTGGTGTGGGTGGGTGGGTGGGGGGTGTGTTGTGGTCGGGGTAATGGGGGTGGGTTGTGTTGTGGTGGGGAAAAGAAGAGGGCAATGAATCTTTAAAACGAAGAAAGACTAAACACTGTGGAATAAAGAAGGTAGTAAGTACTGCGGACGTTGTGGGCATAAAAAGCCTGGGAAAGAAGGCATGGACCCTGGGAAAGGACAGACACACTAAATCCTGGTAAAAAAAAAAATGCACTAAACCCAGGAAAAAAAAGACACGTGATCTTAGGACAGAAGAACCCTGGGAAAGAACGTGGCACTAAATCCTAGGAAAGAAGAAGACATAATACTCTGAGAAAGAAGACCCAAAATCCTGGAAAAGAAGCGCATGGAAAGAATCACTGAAGACTAGAAAGTAAGGAAAGGTACATCCCAATTACAAAAAAGACGAGCATCAGCTGTAGAAAATATGGGACACTAGTTCCTGAAGAAAAGGACATAAACATCTGTGAATCAAGAAAACACTAAACCCTGAAGAAGAAGACTAGCATCTGAGAACGAAGAAGATCCTAGTACCACAGAAAGGAGATTTTAAAAACTTGTGAGTGTCGAAAATATACCCCCTGTAAAAGACAGTAGGAAATGCGCGAGGAAATGCGATACTTAACTCTGGGAAAGAAGACAATGAATCCTGGGATAGAAGACGACACAACTCTACACAAGGAAACACTAAACTCTATGACAGAACATATAACTATGAAAGAAAGGGACAGCTACACTGGAAGAAGTGTAAAGATGAGAGAGAAGAAGAAGCCAAAAAAATGTACAATACTCCCCATTTGTGGTTAGCCGCATCCACTGAGTTCGTTCATATGGCCTGGTCTCCGTTGGCCGTTGATAAAGCAGCTCCTTTCCCGCGTTGATGTAGCAGTGTCTTGCCCCTGTCAACACATAATCAGCATCTTCAGTTCCGATCTTATTTCATCTGCAAACAAATCTGATTCATTCAATTCATCACAACTAACTTAGTTTAAGAAACATTTTCAGTTTGTGCTTTTTTCATCCGACTATATTTTGTTTCACGCCATGTATTATGGGGAACTGAGTAAAAGCTTGATGTTGTCTTCAATGTGTGTGTGTGTCCGTGTGTGTCCGTGCGTGTGTGTGTGCGTGTGCGCGTGTGTGTGTGTGTGTGTGTGTGTGTGTGTGTGTGTTTATGTGTGTGTGTGTGTGTGTGTGTGTGTGTGTGTGAGTGAGAGAGAGAGAGAGAGAGAGAGAGAGAGAGTGTGTGTGTGTGTGTGTGTGTGTGTGTGTGTGTGTGTGTGTGTGTGTGTGTGTGTGTGTGTGTGTGTGTGTGTGTGTGTGTGTGTGTGTGTGTGTGTGTGTGTGTGTGTGTGTGTGTGTGTGTGTGTGTGTGTGTGTGTGTGTGTGAGTGTGTGTGTGTGTGTGTGTGTGTGTGTGTGTGTGTGTGTGTGTGTGTGTGTGTGTGTGTGTGTGTGTGTGTGTGTGTGTGTGTGTGTGTGTGTGTGTGTGTGTGTGTGTGTGTGTGTATGCGCACACGCGCGCGTCCATATGCACATCCATGTGCGTGAGGGCATGTACGTGTAACTGCGGGCATGTGCTTGGATGCATATTTGTGTATGCTTGTGCATGTTAAAGGCAATGGGCGTTCAAGTATATTATATGTGCATGCACGAACGTCTATATTCATTCATTCCAAACTGAGCTTTGCTAAAAAGTGTACGTTCAAACGTATATGTCTGGTTATACACTTACAGACTTACATATGAACACATACACGAAACATTACTAGAGATACATCCATGCATACAGCTCATATCTAAATACACATTTTCATTTAACGAACACTCACACATACTGAATCAATGCCCTGATCAGTGACATTTACACCAGCAATGACTCAGATAAAACAAATGAGAGCTGCTATAAAATTCTTTTTTTTCATCATATGATTGTAGATTTGGAGGTAAAGATACGCTGTTGTTCTTCTTCACAGCCCTGCCGAAAGACCTCACAGGACTAATGAAGACTGACACCACTGTTAAATGACACACCCCTCCAGCCACCATTCTAGGAAAACAAGCTCTACATCAAATTACTAAAAGAAGTCTCAAAACAAGATCACACATATTAGCAGGGAGAAAACAGGTGTGCAGTTCAGTGAACAGTAAGTACTAAACAAGTAACGTTAATGTTGCTCCCCCATGAAAAAAAAATAAATACATGTGTATTTATTTCATCACGAGGGGAGCAAGAGCTACCATCCTTGTGTATTACTTCATGTGGAAGAAAGTTGCTGAATCCTAATAAAAGGATCCGCATGCAGACTCCTCAATGCCATGTCAGTCTTTCTGTGGAATGTGGATTACTCAGACAAGGAGGAACTAGGTGCGCACAAAGGAATAGTTCTGGATCAGGATCAAAGACTTCCTCAGCAGCTCTGAAGCAAACACCCAAAGATCTGAAAACATGCGTCCGTGTTCCAGATCCCTGAAACATGAGGCCTGCGACATCACTGAAGGGATCGTGTGATACTTTCCTGAACCATCCACTTGGGTGCCTACTGTTTTGTATCCTTGTTCAACAGAAGACTGTCATAGGAAACAAGAGCATCCATGGCAATCATATACAAAAGAGGACTGTAATAGGAAGGACACAGGCATTGCACCCTGGGGAAAGAAAACACTAAAACCTAGAAAAGAAGAAGTCGCCAAGTCCTGGGAAAGAAAAACACACCAAATCCTGGAAAATTGAAGACACAAAAAACACTGGGGAAAAAGACATATAACCCCAGAAAGAAAGAATAGAAAACTATTACTACATGAAACCTCGCGATGAAGGAAGCAGCCAGGGGAGAGAGAAGGCGATGACTCCAGGGAGGGGGGGGGGGGGGGGTGTGTGTGTGTGTGTGTGTTTGTGTCCTTCATTAACGTCTATCCACTAATCGTGATATTAGACAAAGGTTGTTAGTGTGGTGGTGGAGGTGTGATTGTGGTGTTAGTGGTGTGGTGGGTGGGGGGTGGTGGTAATGGTGGTGGGAATGGTGATAGTGGTGGTGGGTGGTGTGGTGGTGTTGATGGTGCTGTGGTGGTGTGTGTGGGGGTGGTGTTTGGTGGTGTGGTGGTGTGTTTGGTGGTGTTGTGGTGGTGTGTGTTGGGGTGGGGTTTTGGTGGTGGTGGGGTGTTTGTAGTGTTTGCAGTGATTGTGTTAGTGATGGTGGTGTTGTGGTGGTATGGTGGTGATGTGGTGTGGGTGGTGGTGGGGTAGTCGTGAGGTTGTGGTATGGTGTGGTAGTGGTATGGTGTGTGTGTTGTGGTGTGTGTGGTGGTGGTGTGGTGGTGGTGGTGTGGTGGTGTGGTCGTGGTAGAGTGGTGGTGGACTGGGCCAGTTTGGCCTGGGATAGGGTAGGGTCAGGGAAGGTCAGTGAAGGTCGGGGAGGGTCAATCTGGCCTTGGCCATTTGGCCTGTGCTGACCTGGGCCTAAGCTGGCGTAGGCCTGGGCCCTGGCCATGGGGTAGGGTAGGGTAGGGGGTAGGGTCGAGGAGGGTCAGCCTTGCCTTGGCCACATAGCCTGAGCCAGTTTGGCCCTGGGCTGGCCTGGGAATCTAGGGCGAGAACAAGAGCAGTAAAAAACTTCTTGTTCAAATGACCACTTTCCCAGACACATGAACAAACTTACCCCCAGCTGGCCGATGACCGATCCACGATGCCTCCAACTCTATTGCCTCACAGTCATGTCATAAAAAGATAAACATCCCTGCACACTGGTCCCAGGATGCACAGCAACTCCTTTAACTGCATCCATCTATGGAACACAACAGAAGGCAGCCAGCAACTCTGATTCCCGGGAACCATCACCCTGACTGATGAATCACCAGAACAGGGAATAATGCGCAGAATGAATGGCAATGGTTACACCAGAGACAAATATGTACATATACAACTATGTACGTATTTTCTCTAGCCAGGCTTCTTTAGTACCCCCTGCCCCTTCCTCTGCTCCCCACTTATTCAACTAATCCAACACAACATCCAGTCACTAACAAAACTAAAGGCATGCAGTGGCGTTGTGAAAGATCCATGTGGAAGAGAGACCCGATTTGTAACACGAATCCGAATCAGCCACGACGAATCAGACATCAGAATTAGACATCCTCGGCAGCAAACACGACCGACGTTAAAGCCTATACTGAAGCTAGTTCCACGGGACCTCCTGTGTGAACTCCAAGCTGATATGACCGCCATGACAGGTTCTCTGCAAAACAAGGGGTACTCAGACAGTACCAGGGGATCCCAAGAGCGCTTCAAGAAATGCATGCCTTTCCTGAAGAAGCATCTCGTCTGGTACCACTGTTCTGTACCTTTGGTTGCGGACAACTGTCACAGACGCCAGAGCAGCCGTGTGTCACACAGGAAGGCCAGTGGCACTCTGCTCTAAGTACTACAGCTCTGACACCTCCAGGGTCCCAACACCCTGATAGCTCCAACGCACAGGAGCCGGCCACGCTGATGCCACCGCAAAATGGATCTCAAGCTAAGGCCATTTCGATCCATTCAGACCGTGTTACCTAAATACTCCACCAGAGATATTTCTCTGTATATGTCTCCGACTACGCGGCGCCAAAGTTTCTTATTATCCAACACAAGTTCAACACCGCAGCATCCTGCATATCTTCAGTCTTGCCAGGAGCTAAATGATGCGCTGGAACGAGCCTCCCCCTAACCCCTACTTCCCCCCCCCCCAAAGCTACTAAATCCCTAGCCAAAGCCACCATTCTGCACTAGACTCCCTGTCCTGACAACCCACCACACAAGTGTGACAAGCCACCGGAGAATCGAAGTTTCTGAACACCTTACTCTGCCGCTGACCATATGGGCACATGAATAAGCGCTTGTTGGGGAGCTGGGCCGCCTACCCCTTGTAGAACAAGCGGGGCTTGTCTGACATAGGTCGGGGGCCAGCCTTTGAGTTGGGGATCACAGAGGAGGTCGACCCTCCGAAGAGCTGGCGTGTTTGTGTGTGGGCCGGTTGGAGAGATCGTGTCAGCCCGACTGTCAAAGGGGCAGGCAATCCTAGACGCTCTTTGACCCTCCCTGGTCCGTGGGTTAGAGTTATCTCCCCTGTCCCGTGTTTCCGCCTTTCTCACCCATGGGTCTTGGTGCCGTGGTCAAACACGCAGTGGGGATCCCGGGTTGGGGGGGGGGGGGGGTAGGGGGGGTGGGAACAGTCATTGACTGTCCCTAATTAAGACTAGGGTAGAACTCTCTCCCGTTTATCCTCCCCAGTTAACTCCATGTGTCGGATGCCAGTGCCTCCTTAAAAATCTGACGGGGTGATTAGCCTGGTGGCTTCACTTAGAGCTACATACGAAATGTGTGCCTGTGTGTATGAGTAGGGGGGGGGGGGGGGGGGGCTGGATGTTGGTTGGTTGAGACAGGGTATTGGACAGAGATGTGCTGGCCAATGGAGCTACTATGTATGAAGCTGAGGGGGTGTGTCCCCCGAGTGTGTGTGATATATGACATGTTATAAGTTAGCGAGAGGGAAGACAACTGGGCTCTCGTTCACCTCTCAAGCAACGTACAACACCAAGGAGAGGCCTGAGACTGAGGAGAAGGTGAACTCTGTGGACTCACGAGGAGACCACGAGAGCGAGACCCATAGGGCAGAATCACAGCAGCTCTCTGAGACAGGGAACAGAGGTGTCTGTGACTGTGACGAGATCCGACGGGGGGAAAGGCCAACCCCCAAATCTCGTGAAGGTTTGGGTCTGCCCTACTTGCAGTGTTTGTCTGGGACATGCAACCAGTAGGGATTTTGGAGACTGTCACCAAGTGTTCCTAGATTCCCGTCGTCCGTGTGACTTCCGTGAATCTCCGGTGAGGGGAACTTTGGGTGTCAGGTGTGAGAGAGGAGTCGGCGGCAGTGCCCTAGATTCCTGTGCGTGACACACTCCCAGTCAGGTGTGACCCACGGTGAAGTGTCGGTGTGTCGGCAGTACATAGGAGACCCCCCCAGGACGGTCCAGTGGGCGGAGTGACCAGAGACTTGGGCAAAGTCTAATAGGCCCAGTGTACTGCCGAGGCTCCAGCGAGGGAGCCGAAGAGGGGGACATCTCTGGCGGACGTCCGGCGCCGACGACAACCCGAGAGACTGAGTGGGGGGCGAAGTGCGGCCCCGACGGGAAAAACCGGCACCCGGCTGAGACTCCAGGGACCAACAAGTGGGCAGGGGTAGGCCAGCAGAAACTTGGAGGTCAACCCCCCTCGCCTTCATCCTCAGGTGTGAGGGTGTAAAGTCCGTGCCAGCAAGGACAACGCGACGACAGTAAGCGGCAAGAAGTGGGACGGCGCCCCCACAGACATTGCGAACTGTGTGAGCTTAGCCGAGTTCGAGCGTGTGTGTGTGTGTGTGTGTGTGTGTGTGTGTGTGAGACCACCCCCCTCCCCCCTCCGAAACCTAAGGTGAGGCAAATATTCTCTATGTCTTGCTATGATATTTGTTGATTTGTGTGTGGGGGGGTTCATCCATTTCTTTTCGTATTTTTTTTTTTTTTGGGGGATAAGTGGTAGGACTTACTATATACTTTCGGAGCTGGTGGGAAGAACCAAGGTGGGGGCTCGGAGCTAATTATCAAATTGATTGAAGAATAAGTTTTTTTTTTCTTGATTGAATAGATGTTGTTAATTGATCCCATAAAGTGTTTCATTAAATTGTAGAAATTGTTGTTCCTTGGTTTTCCCGCATGTTTATGGGTGGAGGGCGTGTGCGTACGAGGAGCGCGAGTGATGCTTATAGAATATTAATATAATCTACCAGCTAAAGCCACACGTCTACCCCGCCCATAACATCTGGGGGCTCTCGTCCGGGATCTGAACTTACCAGATACATAACGTTAGTCGGGGGATCATAATCAGTGGATGCTTGATCAGGGTTTTTTTTTTTTTTTTTTTTTTTGCATTTGCTGACCGGGAATTGCCCTAGTACAGAGCCAAGCGTTCTTTTCTCTCGGAGAGAAAGTATTCTTTTTTTTTCTCTCGGAGAATTTATCCTCGCACGAAAAGTACTACCATAAGGAACCGGTTGTTTCCTTTTATTCCGTTTCTGGTATTGCATTTTTTGTTATTGTCTTGTTTTTTTTTTTGATCTGTCGGGAAAAGTGTATCCTGTGTTCTTCATTATCATTATTCATCTCTCATTGTATCGTCTTGTCATATGGATCACTACTTGTCTGTTCGTCTGGTGTGAGAGAGAGCGAAAGGTGATTCTCAGTTTGGCAAGGGTACTAACTCCCTCTAGTAGTCTTTATTGTGAAAGCCATCAGTTAAATACTTCCCTGTAGTTCTCGTTATAATTATTCCCTTCTGGTTCTAAGTATATTTCAACATGCCACGTCGGAGCAATAAACGGTCGGGCGAAGCGGAGGAAGGCAGTGTGCCCGCATCGGAAACAAACATTAATGTTAACTTGCAGCAATGGGGAAGAAGGACTAATCCTTGGTTTAAAAGGGAAGGATTTGGTTGACTACATAAAACAGGAAAGAGAGAGGCAGGAGAGGAAGAGAGAGAGGAGAGGGAGAGAGAGAGAGAGCATCAGATAGAGATGGAAAGACTAAGGCTGGCAATTGAACAAGGCCGAACTCGTACATTGTCAGGGGAATGGAGAGGGTGGCGATTTTGCGGGGCGTAACAGGAGACCAACCGTTCAAATCGCGATGTTTGATGACAGAGCGGAGCATCTCGAGGAGTATCTTTCTCACTTCGAGAGCCTGGCAGTAGATCAGAACATTCCTCGCGATAGATGGGTTGCGAATTTGTCTTCTGGTCTGTCCCACAAAGCCAGGTCGGCGTACGCTATGCTTAGTGGGGAGAGTGCTAAGGATTACGATGCAGTGGTAGCCGCACTGTATAGGTACTTCCGCATTACGCCTGAGAAATGCTTAGCAGCGTTTAGGAATGCTACAAAGCAGGGTTCGGAGACCCATGAACAGTTTCACCACAGGGTGGGAATTCTGTTCGATAGGTGGGTGAAGACGGAAAAATAGAGAGAGGTATGAAGCGTTGAGGGAGCTCTTACTCAGGGAGCAAATCGTAGGCACTTACAGTGCAGATTTGAAGGTTTTCCTCTTAGAGAAGGGATGCCTAAAGCTGTCGGAAATAGCCGACTTAGCCGAGCGGTATGAGGTTGCTCACCCACACTCGCATAGGGCTCCCAAACCACGCAACAGCACGCACCAAAACCCAACCCTATGCAGACAATGCTCGCACCCTCACAAACAACCACCCACCTACACGAAACAACAACCACGGCCACCATCGCATCGCAATCCACCCCAAACCACAACAGACAACAAAGGCAGAAGCACACACCCAAATAAGCAGGAACAGGACAGGAAGGAGAAAGCAAGACTCAGGTGCTACAAGTGCAATAAGTTGGGTCACTTTGCGAGGGAGTGTACGGAGCAGGCCAACTCCATAGTGGGTGCAGGAGGGAAGCTTGTTTTTCTAGATGCACAGATAAACGGGGAGCCGGTCAAGTGCATGCTAGATACAGGTCTGACATTAGAGGCGTTGGTAGAGCCAGGGCTAGTGAAAGATGAGGACTACTTGGGGGAGAGTGTTCAACTAGCCTATGCGAATGGGGGCTCATCAACGGTGCCACTGGCAAAGATAAGTTCGTCTCTGAGCATTTCCAAGGGGAGTTGGTTGCCGGGGTGCAAGCCAACGCAATCCACAGGGCATCCTGGGGGTGCCAGAGGATCCTACAGCACCAATTGATAGGGACCCCCACAGCCAGCGCCAGCGCGGCAGAGACCAGGACAGCCAAGAGGACCACTATTCCAGAACCCTTGCATGCCCCCGGCTATTCCCTTCACAAACATAGAGCCTGGGGAGATGAGACGGCTCCAAGAAGAAGACCCGACTCTGAAGGAGCTCTGGAAGAAGGTAGGGGAAAGGAAGGAGGGGGTGAAGAAACGCCCCTCTTTGAGAAGAAAAAAACGGGCTGCTCACCAGAAAACTACCAGGCTCGAGGGGAATCCACCAGTCAGCTAGTGGTGCCCAGAAGTCGGAGGACCACCGTGATGGAACTAGCCCACGACAGCCTGGGTAGTGGGCACCTGGGAGTGACGACGAAGACCCAGGAAAGGGTCAAGGGGGAATTCTACTGGCCAGGGATGGGCGCGGAAGTCAAGAGGTTTGTGAAGTCCTGCGACAAATGCCAGAGGCTGGGACTGAGACGGGAGAAAACCGACCCCACTACACGCCATGCCCATCATCGAACAACCATTTCAGGAGGGTGGGAGTGGACATAGTGGGTCCTGTCGCCCCGTCGACCCGGGGACATCGCTACATGGTCACCGCCATCGACTATGCGACGAGGTATGCTGACGTCGCCCCCGTCAAAAATATCAGGACCCAGACCGTTGCAGAGGCTCTCTTTACCATCTGGTCCAGGGTGGGCGTGCCCGAGGAGATCCTGACAGATCAGGGCACCCAGTTCGTCGGCGAGGTGATGGGGAAGTGAAGTGCTGCTGTCCATCAACCATCTCACCACCACGCCTTACCACCCCCAACCAACGGGCTGGTGGAACGGTTCCATGGGACCCTCAAGGCCATGCTGCGGAAGTGCTGCGAGCTCCATCCCAAGGAATGGGACCGATACCTGCCAGCTATCCTGTTTGCCTACAGGGAGGTTCCCAATCGAGCCTCGGGTTCTCCCCTTTCGAACTTCTGTATGGCAGGAAGGTGAGAGGACCTATGGCAATCCTGAGGCAACTGTGGACGGACGACCAGTCGGAACCCTCTGTGCAGACCACGTATGAGTACGTGACGCAGATGAGGGACAAGTTGGAGGCAGCCTGTAACAGCGCCAAGGAACACCTAGGGGCGGTCCAGACAAAGCAGGCCGCCCACTTCAACAAGAAGGCCAGAGCAGGACCTTTCAGCCAGGGGACGAAGTCCTACTCTCGTGCCTGAGAAACACAACAAGTTGCAGATGGGCTGGAAGGGACCTTACGTGGTGGAGGACGCGAAGAGAGCAGGGACAACTACGTCATCCGGCGATCACCAAGGAAGGTGGGTACCTACCACATTAACATGCTGAAGAGGTACCTGCGAAGACCAGCTGAGGCGAGCGCGCGTCGTGGCCTCCATTATCCCCGAGGAAAAATCTCAGCAGAGGACACCGAGGTAGGCCCGGTGCTGAGTCCCCCACTGACTGCGACGGAGACGGTGGACGACTGTCACCTTGGGGTGACACACTGACTGACGCCCAGAGGGGCGAGGCGACGGCTTACTTAGGGAGTTTCCTGACGTCCTGAGCGAGAAGCCAGGGAAGACTAACTTAGCAGAGTTTGGGGTGAGACTGATGAGCGACCAGCCTACCAAGGCCAAGCCTTACCCTCTCCCCCATGCTAAGCAGGAGACAGTCAGGGCTGAAAAATAAGGGAGATGTTGGAGCTAGGGGTAATAGAACGGGTAGAGAGTCCCTTTGCTGCCCCAGTTGTGCTAGTGCACAAAAAGGATGGGAGCAATCGCTTCTGTGTGGACTACAGGCGGCTTAACGCCATCACTGTATTCCAGACTGAAGCCTTGCCCGATCCTGAAGCCATCTTTGCCAGGATCCACGACGCCAAGTATTTTTTTCAAAGGTAGATCTGTCCAAGGGATACTGGCAGATTCCGGTAAAAAACCGGAAGACCGCGACAAGCTCGCGTTCATTACCCAAGATGGCACATACACTTGGACGGTCATGCCTTTTGGCGTCAAGAACGCCCCCAGCACCTTTACCGTGATGATGCGCCGTCTGCTGGAACCACTGGCTAACAAGCCAGTGGAGAACTTCATGGACGACCTTTTAATCGCCACGGAGTCATGGGATGACCACCTACAGGTCTGGAGGGCTGTCCTTGGACGCCTCAGACAAGCCAGATTGACGGCTAGGCCGTCAAAGTGCCACTTGGGGTTTGGCGAGATCGAGTATCTCGGCCACCAGTTGACTGAGGGGAAGATTTCCCCCGGTAGAGGGAAGCTCCAGGAGTTGGAGGAGGCCGAGAGGCCTAGGACGAAGAGGGGGGTGAGGGCTTTCCTGGGTTTAGCTGGGTACTATAGGAAGTTTGTACCCAACTTCAGCAAACTGTCTGCACCCCTCACAGACTTGCTGAAGAAAGGTCAGCCAGACAGGGTGGTGTGGACTCCAGGGTGCGAGGAGTCGTTTTCACTACTTAAGGGGGCCCTTTGCAGTGGGGCAGTTCTGAAGCTGCCGGATCTGGGTAAGGAGTTCGTCCTTAGGACTGATGCCAGTGATGTGGGGGTGGGAGCAGCCATCCTGCAGGAACACCAGGGGGGCTGCTTCACCCCGTGGCCTACGCGAGTAGGAAGCTCGGATGCGCGGAAAAGCGTTACTCAGTGTCAGAGCGTGAGTGTCTTGCCATTGTGTTTGGCACTCAGAAATTTCAGCGCTACCTGTACGGCAGGGAGTTCGTCTTGGAGACGGACCATGAACCCCTCTCGTACCTGGCTCAAGCCAAGCACACGCCAGCAGTAGACTCATGAGGTGGTCCCTGCAATTACAGGAGTACCCCATGCGCCTACGCTACATCAAGGGAGCCGAGAACGTAGTGGCAGACTATCTGAGCCGGTGCCAGGGGGAGCAGTAGGAGCATAGACCTGCCAGTTAATATTGTAAATAAGCTTCAGTGGTAGTCGGTGTGTATATTTGTAACTGTGTGCTTTGCGTGTAGCAGACTGTACGTAAGTTTTTTTTTTTTTTTTTTATTTTCCGTTCTGCATGCCTTTTCGCGCGGGTAACGCCCCCTAAAAAAACGTATTTTTGTGTGTGAGGTGACTGTTCTTTAAACAGTGAGTACCGTTACAGGTGGGTGACTAGGCTGTCACCATAGTGGTTACAGTATGTACATAATGCGTATAGGTTACGTTGTAATATGTTATATGGATTTTCCGCAAAAACCCACGGTCCGGTGATTTCTTTTTCTCTTCCCCTTCTCGGCGTTCCCTGATGGTAGTTTGAGTTTTCGGGGCAAAACTCTTAGGTGGGGGGCTGTCATGATCAGCGACCGCCGATCAGGGTGCACT
>JADBJO010016003.1:20010-41852 GCA_016801955.1 Conus betulinus | reverse complement strand
ATGAGTGACCGCATACATGACATCTTGCACACACGTAAAATTCCATCACCAGCTTTCGGAAGAGAAGGGCAGTTTGACCATTGATATGGATGACGCGTTACACGTAGCCTGCACCCCGCGTGAGAACTGAAAGAATGAAGGAAATCGGGAAAGTGAATGGATGACACAGGAAACGACTGAATAAAGCGGGCTGGCAGGCAGCTCTTCCGTCGGCACTATCCAGGTAGGCAGCTCGTTGTCCACATGAGAAGCTTTGGCAAGGCGCTTTAAAATTATTTTGATAATATCATTATTGTTGTTCTTATCATCATCATTATCGCTTTTGTTCTTATCACTGTCATCATTTTTTATTATTATCATCATTATGGCGATGATGATGATGATGATGATGATTATCATTATTATTATTATCATTATTGTTCTTATTATCTTTAGTCATTCTGGTCACTATTATTTTAATTATTATATCATTATTGTTCTTATTATCTTTAGTCATTCTGGTCACTATTATTTTGGACTTTTTTTTCCCGAACATTCATAGTTGCATTACCCTAACCGACCGCACATATTCATGTGAGCACATAGTTGTGTGATATTAGTTGGATTAGTGAGTGATCCCTTCACGGTTACAAGAAAAAAGAAAAAGAAAAAGAAAACCCTGGGTTGAGAGTGGAAAGACTGCAGGCAGGGGGAACGTTCTAGCATTCCATGCAGCCATAATTGTCCGAGGGGTTGGGGGGGGGGGGGGGGGGGGGGGGGCAGAGAGGGTGAAGACACTCTCGACGGTATGGAGACAGCATGGGTTTGCTTGTACTGTCCAGGAGGGAGGGGCGGGAGGGTGGCAGTACAGGCTCATGCGTGCTCATGAGTGAGGGGAGAAAGAGGGTTGGAGGGAGTGGAGGGGGGGGGGGGGGGGTGGTGTTGCAGACTAAGACGGGCGGACAGGTGCGACAGTAACCACCGGCATTGCCTAACCTCTTTTTGACAGGACCTCCCGTGAAACAGCACCCCGGGTTGCCTGCCTTGGGGAAGAAAGGATGGCTGAGGGAGGATAGGGGGGTGGAGGAGGGAAACGAACTTGAGTAATAAGAGAAGAGCGAGCGGAGGGGGGGGGGGGGGGGGGGGGGAAGGAGGGAGTGCAAAGACAAACAATGAGGAGGAGATAGGTGGGAGGAAAGGGAGGAGGGGGCGAGCTTAGGGGAAAGGGGAGCAGGAGGGGGAGGAGGGGGGGGAGGCAGGGTGGGACAGGAGGGGGGGTGAGGGGGAGGGGAGAGAGGGAGGCAGGGTGGGACAGTGGGGGGAGGGGAGAGGGAGACAGGGGAAGGGACAGTGAGGGGGAGGGGGAGCAGGAGGGGGGGGGGGGAGGGGAGAGGGAGGCAGGGTGGGACAGTGAGGGGGAGGGGAGCAGGAGGGGGAGGGGAGAGGGGAGACAGGGTGGGACAGTGAGGGGGAGGGGAGCAGGAGGGGGAGGGGGGGAGGGAGGCAGGGTGGGACAGTGAGGGGGAGGGGAGCAGGAGGGGGAGGGGGAGAGGGAGGCAGGGTGGGACATTGAGGGGGGGGGGGGGAGAGGGAGACAGGGAGGACAGTGAGGGAAAGGGGAGAGGAGGGGGGGGAGGTGAGAGGGAGGCAGGGTGGGGTGAGGGTGAGGGGGAGGGGAGAGGGAGGCAGGGTGGGACAGTGAGGGGAGAGGGGAGCAGGAGGGGGAGGGGAGAGGGAGGCAGGAGGGGACAGGAGAGGGAAAGGGGAGGGGAGGGGGAGGTGGAGAGGGAGGCAGGGTGGGACAGTGAGGGGGGGGGGGGAGCAGGAGGGGGAGGGGAGAGAGAGGCAGGGTGGGACAGTGAGGGGGGGGGGGAGAGGGAGGCAGGGTGGGACAGTGAGGGGAAGGGGAGCAGGAGGAGGGGGAGGGGAGAGGGAGGCAGGATGGGACATTGAGGGGAAGGGGAGCAGGGGGGGGAGGGGAGAGGGGGAGGGCAGGGTGAGACAGTGAGGGGGAGGGGAGAGGGAGGCAGGGTGGGACAGTGAGGGGGAGGGGAGCAGGAGGGGGAGGGGAGGTGGGAGGCAGGGGGGGACAGGGGGGACAGGAGGGGAGGGGAAGGGAGGAGGATGGGACAGTGAGGGGGAGGGGAGAGGGAGACAGGGTGGGACAATGAGGGGGGAGGGGAGCAGGAGGGGGAGGGGAGGAGAGGGAGGCAGGGTGGGACAGGAGGGGGAGGGGAGCAGGAGGGGGAGGGGAGAGGGAGGCAGGGTGGGACAGTGAGGGGGAGGGGAGCAGGAGGGGGGGGGGGGGAGAGGGAGGCAGGGTGGGGACAGTGAGGGGGAGGGGGAGAGGGAGGCAGGGTGGGACAGGGAGGGGGGGGGGAGAGGGGGGGGAGGGAGGGCAGGTGGGACAGTGAGGGGGGAGGGGAGCAGGAGGGGGGAGGGGAGGGGGAGGCAGGGTGGGACAGTGAGGGGGAGGGGAGCAGGAGGGGGAGGGGAGAGGGAGGCAGGGGTGGGACAAGTGAGGGGGAGGGGAGCAGGAGGGGGAGGGAGGAGAGGGGGCAGGGTGGGACAGTGAGGGGGGGGGGAACGGGAGGGGGAGGGGAGAGGGAGGGCAGGGGGGGGGGAAAGTGAGGGGGGGGGAGCAGGAGGGGGAGGGGAGAGGGAGGCAGGGTGGGACAGTGAGGGGGGGGGGAGCAGGAGGGGAGGGGGAGAGGGGAGGCAGGGTGGGACAGTGAGGGGGAGGGGAGAGGGAGGCAGGGGGGGGGACAGTGAGGGGGGAGGGGGGGCAGGAGGGGGAGGGGAGAGGGAGGGAGGGGGGGGGACAGTGAGGGGGAGGGGAGCAGGAGGGGGAGGGGAGGAGAGGGAGGCAGGGTGGGACAGTGAGGGGGAGGGGAGAGGAGGCAGGGGGGGACAGTGAGGGGGAGGGGAGGGAGGGAGAGAGGGTGGGACATTGAGGGGGAGGGAAGCAGGATGGGGAGGGGAGAAGGAGGCAGGGTGGGACAGTGAGGGGGAGGGGAGCAGGAGGGGGAGGGGAGAGGGAGACAGGGTGGGACAGTGAGGGGGAGGGGGAGGGGAGGCAGGGTGGGACAGTGAGGGGGAGGGGAGAGGGGAGACAGGGTGGGGAGTGAGGGGGGGGGAGAGGGGGAGGGGAGGGAGGGTGGGACAGTGAGGGGGGAGGGGAGCAGGAGGGGGAGGGGAGAGGGAGGCAGGGTGGGACAGTGAGGGGGGGGGGGGGGGGGAGGGGAGGGAGACAGGGTGGGACAGGAGGGAAGGGAAGCAGGAGGGGGAGGGAGAGGGAGGCAGGGTGGGGACATTGAGGGGAAGGGGAGCAGGAGGGGAAGGGAGAGGGAGAGGAGGGTGGGACAGTGAGGGGGAGGGGAGAGGGAGGAGGGTGGGGGGACAGTGAGGGGGGAGGGGAGAGGAGGAGGGGGGAGAGGAGGAGGGGGGGCAGGGTGAGGGGACAGGGAGGGGGGAGGGGGAGGGGGAGGGGAGGGGAGGCAGGAGGGTGGGGACAGTGAGGGGGAGGGGAGAGGGGAGACAGGGTGGGACAGTGAGGGGGAGGGGGAGGGGGGCAGGGTGGGGAGTGAGGGGAAGGGGGAGGGGAGGGGAGGTGGGACAGTGAGGGGAGGGGGAGAGGGAGGCAGGGTGGGACATTGAGGGGAGGGGGGAGGGGGGGAGGGGGAGAGGGGAGAGGGAGGGGGGTGGGACAGGAGGGGGAGGGGAGGGGGGAGGGGGTGGGACAGGAGGGGGAGGGGAGGGGAGGGAGGCAGGGTGGGGACAGAGAGGGGACATTGGGGGAGCAGGAGCAGGGAGGGGGAGGGGAGAGGGAGGAGGGTGGGACAGGGGGGGAGTGGGGGGGGGAGGGGGGGAGGGGGGGGGGAGAGGGGGAGCAGGGGGGGGACAGTGAGGGGGAGGGGAGCAGGAGGGGGAGGGAGAGGGAGGCAGGAGGGGGACAGTGAGGAAAGGGGGGGAGGGAGGGGGAGGGAGAGGGAGAGGGAGGGAAGGGGGGGGACAGTGAGGGGAAGGGGGAGCAGGAGGGGGGGAGGGGAGAGGGAGGCAGGGTGGGACAGTGAGGGGGGGGGGAGGGAGGGGGCAGGGGACAGTGAGGGGGAGGGGAGAGGGAGGCAGGGTGGGACAGTGAGGGGAAGGGGAGTAGGAGGGGGAGGGGAGAGGGAGGAGGGGTGGGACAGTGAGGGGGAGGGGGGAGGCAGGAGGGGGAGGGGAGGAGGGGAGGGAGGCAGGGTGGGGGAGGGGGAGGGGGGAGGGAGGGAGGGTGGGGGTGAGGGGGGGGAGGGAGGAGGAGGGAGGGGGAGGGGAGAGGGAGGCAGGGTGGGACAGTGAGGGGAAGGGGAGAGGAGGGGGGAGGGGGAGGGGAGGGAGGCAGGATGGGGACAGTGAGGGGGAGGGGAGGGGGAGGGGGAGGGGAGAGGGAGGCAGGGGTGGGACAGTGAGGGGAAGGGGGAGCAGGAGGGGGAGGGGAGGGGGGGAGGCAGGGTGGGACAGTGAGGGGGGAGGGGAGCAGGAGGGGGAGGGGAGAGGGAGGCAGGGTGGGACAGTGAGGGGGGGGGGAAGTAGGAGGGGGAGGGGGAGAGAGGGAGGCAGGGTGGGACAGGAGAGGGGGAGGGGAGAGGGAGGCAGGGTGGGACAGTGAGGGGGGGGGGGAGAGGAGGGGGAGGGGAGAGGGAGGCAGGGTGGGACAGTGAGGGGGAGGGGGAGAGGGAGGGGGGTGGGAGGGGAGAGAGGGGAGGGGAGGGGGAGGGGACAGGGTGGGACAGTGAGGGAAAGGGAAGGAGGAGGGGGGAGGGGAGGGAGGGAGGGTGGGACAGTGAGGGGGAGGGGGGAGCAGGAGGGGGCGGGGGAGAGGGAGACAGGGTGGGGACATTGAGGGGGAGGGGAGAGGGAGGGAGACAGGGTGGGGACAGTGAGGGGGAGGGGGAGAGGGAGGCAGGGTGGGACATTGAGGGGAAGGGGGAGAGGAGGGGGAGGGGGAGAGGGAGACAGGGTGGGACAGTGAGGGGGAGGGGAGCAGGAGGGGGGGGGGGAGAGAGGGAGGCAGGGTGGGACAGTGAGGGGGAGGGGGGGGAGGGGGAGGGGGAGGGGAGAGGGAGGCAGGGGGGGACAGTGAGGAAAAAAGGGGAGCAGGAGGGGGAGGGGGGAGAGGGAGGGGAGACAGGGTGGGACAGTGAGGGGAAGGGGGAGCAGGAGGGGGAGGGGAGAGGGAGGGAGGCAGGGTGGGACAGTGAGGGGGAGGGGAGAGGGAGGCAGGGTGGGACAGTGAGGGGGAGGGGAGAGGGAGGGAGGCAGGGTGGCACACAGTGAGGGGGGGGGGAGTAGGAGGGGGAGGGGAGAGGGAGGAGGGAGGGGGGGGAGTGAGAGGGGGGAGGGGAGAGGGAGGGGGAGGGGAGAGGGAGGCAGGGTGGGACATTGAGGGGGAGGGGCGAGGGAGGCAGGGTGGGACAGTGAGGGGGAGGGGAGCAGGAGGAGGGGGAGGGGGAGAGGGAGACAGGGTGGGACAGTGAGGGGAAGGGGAGCAGGAGGGGGAGGGGGGAGAGGGAGGCAGGATGGGACAGTGAGGGGGAGGGGAGTAGTAGGGGGGGGGGGAGGGGAGAGGGAGGCAGGGTGGGACAGTGAGGGGGAGGGGAGCAGGAGGGGGAGGGGAGAGGGGAGGCAGGGTGGGACAGTGAGGGGGAGGGGAGCAGGAGGGAGAGGGGAGAGGGAGGCAGGGTGGGACAGTGAGGGGGGAGGGGAAGTAGTAGGGGGGGGAGGGGAGAGGGAGGCAGGGTGGGACAGTGAGGGGGAGGGGAGAGGGAGGCAGGGTGGGACAGTGACGGGGGAGGGGGGCAGGGAGGGGGAGGGGGAGGGGAGGGAGGGGAGGCAGGAGGGGGGACAGTGAGGGGGAGGGGAGAGGGAGGCAGGGTGGGACAGTGAGGGGGGAGGGGAGAGGGAGACAGGGTGGGACAGTGAGGGAAAGGGAAGGAGGAGGGGGAGGGGGAGAGAGGAGGGTGGGACAGTGAGGGGGAGGGGAGCAGGAGGGAGAGGGGAGAGGGAGGACACAGGGTGGGACATTGAGGGGAGGGGAGCAGGAGGGAGAGGGGAGAGGGAGACAGGGTGGGACAGTGAGGGGGGAGGGGAGTAGGAGGGGGAGGGGGAGAGGGAGGGTGGGGACAGTGAGGGGGAGGGGAGTAGGAGGGGGGAGGGGAGAGGGAGACAGGGTGGGGGACAGTGAGGTCTGTGTGCATGCATTAAAAAGCTAGCCACCAACTGCTGTTCAGTCACGGAATCCAAGACCCCCCTTCACAGATATCTGTCTGGGTACATTGTGTCCTTTGGAGACTTAGGCTAGCTGGACGTTAATCTCACCATCCATCAGTCTCCACATGAAGTGATACCAGGCAGGGCGAGGGAAGGGAGGGTTTCTATCATCGTCGACACTGTGACTTGAACAGGACTTGGGAGTAGTCTGTCTGTTGAATGATACTGAAATATGATGTACAATCTTTCCGCATTGGTAAGGGAGGTCGTGGGTTCGAATCCCATCAGAAGTCATGTGGGTTTTTCTGCCCCGACTGGCTCCTACCCAGAGTTGAGTTTGCTGCGGACTCAGTTGGAAAAACTGGGACCTCACAGTCGAGTTTCATCCACTTAATGGATGCGTTTTCTGAGAGTGTTGCTCAAATTTCATGACCAACTCTGCAGGTGCCTGTATCTCTCGGGCGGTGTTGACGCCGGGATATTATGAAAGGAAGCGTAGAGTACAGCCCTGTCATGTAGTCTCAGACCGAAATGGAAATCCCGTAGCATCATCTTAATCATCCTCATTCTCATCGATCAGCATAAAAAAAAATGTCTCAAATTCTGTGGCCCTTCATGCCCTGCTCTCATGGTGACCTCAGTTTCGATGTCCTCTCCACGTCTTTGGTGGCCTTGGTTTGGTTCCGTCGGGGTCACCGGTATCGGCGAGTCCATGGGGGCTGTCGTTGGACGGACGTGGTGGCGCCCTCCGGAGAGAGAGTCACTCACGCCGGCATCGCGACTAAGCAATTATTGTCGTCAGTAGGGGGGGGGTAGGTAGTAGTAGTGGTGTCCTGCGTATGTTAGATCAGAAACAGGCGCCACTGAACACCACCGAAGTGACTCTGCAGCAGTAGTGCAGTGTCTCCTCCGGTGGGTTGCCTCTTGACGACTTGACATTGACTGTTCCCTGTGGATTGCCGGTGCCGGGGCTGCGGCGGGGCCGACCGGGCTGTGGTGTATTTAAGTAATGAACAAACTAACTGGGACATGTCTGTGGGGGTTGGAGCATGCTGTTATTGATAGTTAAGATCAACATGTGCTTTACATATTGATCATGATATTTAAAATTACGTGTTGATCAGCAGTGGTTGAAGAGCTCATAACGCTGCTTTTTTAAGCACTGAGGGTAGTAATATTGTTTGCAATTTTATGAGAAGCTATTCTCACAGTGACATGAAGAAAAAGGAAAAAAAAATGCAGTACATTTTACTTTAAAAAACCTTAGCGATAATGGAAGCAGATAAAAAGCTTCACTATGGGTTTCATCAAGGAGGCGTCACGGCGCGCGGACCAGTCCATATACGCTACACCACATCCGCTGAGTTTTGAGACCACACTGCGCATGATTTGAAGCTGATGGATATATGGATTAACAACTAAGATGAGATCACTGAAGAAGAGGGTCTCGTGGCTACGACTTAGAAGATGTCTTACCTACGCATTAGCCTAACTGCGCTGACTAAACCTAGAGTGTCTACCTAACTTGGTTGTCTTTCTTTTTTTATGTGAGTGTAGTGAATGCACACATGTGTGTGAAATGAATGTGTGGGCACGGGCCCATGTGTGTGCGCGCACGCATGTGTGTTGTGTGTGTGTGTGTGTGTGTGTGTGTGTGTGTGTGTGTGTGTGTGTGTGTGTGTGTGTGTATGTGTGTGTGTGTGTGTGTGTGTGTGTGTGTGTGTGTGTGCGCGCGCGCGCGCGCGCATGCGTGGTTGTGGTGTATGTGAACGTGCATGTGCGTGTGTGCGCATGCGCGCGTGCACGCTTGTGTGTGTATGTGTACGCAAACGCGCGCACGCATGTGTGTGTGTGTGTGTGTGTGTGTGTGTGTGTGTGTGTGTGTGTGTGTGTGTGTGTGTGTCAGTGTGTGTGTGTGTGTGTGCATGTATGTGCGCGTATGTGTGCGTGTGCAGAAGTACGTTTGCATGTAATTTGTGGGTTGTGTGTGAGCCTAAATTCATATCTGCATATGTATGTGTACATATATGTGTGTGTATATTGTTTGTCTTTGTATGTGGGCGTGTACGTATGTGCGTACTCTCCCCCCTCCCCCCCCCCCCCCCCCCCACGCACACTCTCTCCTTCTCTCTCTCTCTCTCTCACACACACACACACACACACACACACACACACACACACACACACACACACACACACACACACACACACTCACTCACTCATTCTCTCACACACACACACACCAAGGCTTGCACACTCCTGTCCGTGGACTGTCTAATTAATGCGGTGGTATCACCCCACTGATGATCACACACCAGGGCACACACGTCTACAGTTTGCGCTGAGGCCCTGAGAGATTCAACGTCTTATCTCAGTTGACATGAGTTTGATCATTTGTGTCTCTTGTTGGAAAGGCCCAGTGTGCGTTTGTCCCAATCTCTAGGAATCTTTGCAGTGTTGGCCTTGAGATTATTCCAATGTTTGTTTGATTGGTGATGTTTCTTGCTCTTCCCTTATGTGTGGATGTGCGGCCACTTCCTCTCTTGATGTTCAAGTCTGAAGGAGGGTCTATGGTATAGTGGCTTTTGCTCTTGTTTGCTGAAGTGATCCTTCCGATTTCTTATCACATCATCGGCCAAGCTGTAATTCAATTCTTATTATTGCCTCGCCAACCCAGTGTGTCTGCTCTCTCGTTTCCTTTAACTCCAGCATATCCACGGCAGTACATCCATATGAGTCTCTCCAATGGAAGGCTGCGCATTAGTTCATTCCAAGCAGGGCTTCCCATTCCACTTTTTACTTTCACGCATGGGGTCAGTCAGTATCATGGCTTGCTGAGTTTGAAAATGGCTTGTGGATGAAAGCCAATGGAGTGCTTGTGTCACTGCTTCTACCTTTAAGTTGTTAAACTGTGTGCACCATTGTCTTCCTGGATAGTTCGCCCACTTTGCTTCACTATGTATCCCCAGCCTGACTTACCTTTGGTGACAGAACCGTCAGTGTGTATATCATAATATTATCTTTTGTGCACAGGTCTTCTACCTGCATCTGCATTTCTGCGTTGGCTTTGCGCTTCGGCCATTCTCGACAATGTTTTCCGAATTTCTGGAGCGATGGCAATTTGGTAGAGGTGTTTCAAGTGGTCTGGATACTTTTCCATTCCTTCGCTTCTTTGAGTTCTGCTGTCTGGCGCACAAGCTGTTTGCTGTCTTCTGCCTGTCACGTCTATGATTTTCCACGTCCTAGCCGAATGCCTTTTGTTTCTTTGACCGCCGCATGAAACAGGTTTGGGAGATTTTCAAGTGCTCTGAAATATGCCTTCATCTGTTCTAGCTTGAGTCCTGTCTGCGTTGAAGGAAGGTCGAGCAGGTATCGCATAGTTTGAACTGGTGTGTCTTTGTGGTTCCCAGCATCAATCTCATTGCTTTATTTTTTTTTTTTTTCTAATTTGAGAAGCTTGCTGTTGGACAGTGTTGTAAACCCTAATCCATAATCAATGGCACTGAGTACAAGAGCGTGACACAGTTGGTAGATATGGCGCTGTTCAGTGCCTTTGGCTGTCATTGCTTCCATGGCAGATAGGCTTTATTGCATTTAAGAACAACATTCTGAACATGCTTTTTAAAGAGTAAGCTTAAATATTGTAGCTAGGTGTGCTATCTTTCGATCAAGGTTTTCTTTTTCCTTTCTTTTCTTTTTCGTTCTGCCCTCCTGTTTCCTGTCCTAACCATATTTGCACTTCACATTCATTCAAAATCATGATGTAATCATTTCTTCCTCTAAAAGCCTTTGCAAGAAGAGTATAATTTAGGGACATGTCTTAGCACGACTATAATTGTGTTCTTTTAATTCATACTGGAAATTTATTGTGCATCAGTTTCATGGTTGTCGATTGAGAAAAGAACAAAAGATAAAGACAGTAGCGACCATTATCTCATGCAGTTGACAACGTGGATAAGAACATTTTAAATGGTTGTAGAACTGAATATATTGATTCAAACACAAATTTTCGGACAGGTCATCGTTCAGTGTTTAGGAACTTACGATCTGAAAAAAAAGCTGTAAACTTTCTGCAAACAACAATGGAGCTCATCAGTTTACACACACACACACACACACACACACACACACACACACACACACACACACACACGCACACGCGGAAAGTGGGGAGGGGGAGGGAAGGAAAGTTCTGGTGAGTAGTGTAACAAGGGCTGTGCGCATGACAGAGGAAGGACCATCACTGTTGGCAGTCAGCTGGAAGAGAGCAGCGCAAGGGAACGGTCAGAGTGACGCTGGCTGTGACCAGAACAAGACTTGTGAGTAGTTTGTGAATGTTACTTTGTTGCACTAACTGAGTGTTGGCACAAACTGCATACGTTCCATCCCATTCTTTGAATGCAAGGAAAGTTTGGAATTCATATCACGTGTTGTAAACGACAGTTACAGATACTAAGAAAAGCAGTCTTGTTGGTGTTTGATGACGTGTAAAGTTTGAATAGTGTGCGACGCATTATAATAGGGAGTAACAAGAATTGATGATGTATGTTGTGTTGTTGGAGCCTCTTGATGTGTTATGGGAAGTTTGGACGTAATGCCACAGATTATAAAATTCAGTTACAGTACAATAAAATTACGTACATTACTTACGAATGCAGTGTTGTAGCTGGTTTTTTTTGCTCACGGGTAAAGATAAATCTGTACTTTGTGCGAAGGCGTCTGCAGGTATTAACAAATAAAGGAGTGTTGCTGGTCTTTATTAATGTAAAGGGAATGTTTCGATTTCCTGCTACATTTTCAAAATGGAGCAACTGATGGCAACATTTAGAAAGAGAGGGTGTTAGTTACCGCCAAAGACATTGACAAACAAACCACAGGACAAGACACGATGCATTTTGACCTCTTGGGTCTTCTTCAAGCAAAAAAATAGATCGCATTTAACATTTAGAACAATGCAAAGAACGAAGAGAAACTTTTCTGATGACATTTCCTTCTGGCGGCCATTCTCCACATGGACATCAGATAAGTCTCTCTTCGTTCTTTGTTTGTACTGTCCTAAATGTTAAATGCGATCTATTTTTTTGCTTGAAGAAGACCCAAGAGGTCGAAATGCATCGTGTCTTGTCCTGTACTTTGTTTGTCAATGTCCTTGGCAGTAATTAACCCCTCTCTTTCTAAAATTCCTGCTACATGTGATAAAAGGTACTTACAAAGGTATCAAGGTAAAAGCAGTATACTGTGCAAAACCAATTGCAAGTAAATCTTAAATAAATGTCAGCGAACGGCTCAGAGAAACGTGGATAAACGAGTCACAAGAAGACAACACACAACGCGTTTCGACCTCTTAGGTCTTCCTTAGGTGAAAAGAGAGACGGACAAAATAACGAAAATGCACTTAGCTTTGATCGCTTCAGATTGCTTCTGAGTTCAGCGCAAGGAAGGCAAAGAACGAAGAGAAAGTTTTCTGATGTCCATGTGGAGAAATGCCACCAGAAGGAAATGTCATTTCCTGTGGTTTGTTTGTTTCCCTCTCTATTTCTCACATATTGTTTATTCAGATACTTGTCCACTCCATTTCCTTCACTTCATTTGGTTGGTTTTCTTTTCTTTTATTTTCATTCACTATTTCTTCAACATGAACTCCTGTTCCATCTTCCCTCTTTCCTGTGCATATGTTGTGGAAATGTTGATAACTATGCGCACCCCCCCCCCTCACACACACACATATCCACACACACACACACACACACGCACACACACAGCACACGCGCTCGCATGCGCACACACACACAGTGGGACACACACACATGCACACACGCGCACATGCGCACACACACACACGCACACGCGCGCACGCACAAACGCGCACATTTATTTATTTATTTATTTGATTATTATAAAAATGTATTTTCTAAATATAATTCTGTATTGTGTTTTTATTACCTTAACCTTCACTATCGTTGTTAGTAGTACCATTCAGTAATAATATTGCTAGTATTGATAGTACCACCACTAGTTGACATCACCATCGCCTTCGCCTCTGAGACTGTTGTCACGGCAACCCTGCAGTTTAAGAATCCTCTAACCCCTCTCTCCTTTCTCCCATACCCACACTTATTGACAATTTTGTTTTTTTAAATAATATTTTGACCATTATTAGTATCCCTATCAGTAATATTATTATCATCATTACGACTTTGACTGGCACATTATTTCCCTTCCGACAGCCTCGTTCTCATTCAACGCCTTCCTTGCGCTGAACTCAGAAGCAATCTGAAGCGATCAAAGCTAAGTGCATTTTCGTTATTTTGTCCGTCTTTGTTTCACTGAGGAAGACCTAAGAGGTCGAAACGCGTTGTGTGTGGCACTTGCAGCTTTCTATGCAATGTTGTTTTTATTTTTATTGATGCTTAAAGGAGTCACAGGTCTAAGCTATATATGTTAACATGCAGTTACAAGTTTCACTGACAAAAGCCATGTTGTTGGTGTCTGTTAGTGTGTAAAGGAAAGTAGGCCTAGGGACTATATATTAGGCCTGCTGTTATGGCCCGGGAACAAGTATCAGGATTAACAGTGGTGTTGTTGTGTTTACAGAGCTGCCACATACTTTATTTTCTGGAATTCCACACGACTGAAACCATTCCCGAAATCCCCTAATTTTGCATAAATATCCAAATATCAAACATTGTTTGTTGGGGGGGGGGGGGGGGGGGGGGGGGGGGGGTCATTTTGTGGTAATATGGCTTGTCAAGGGAGTGAAATCTCTCTCACAAAGTTTGGCGGGGCGCAGTGCGCATCGATGTTTCTTTTTTGCTTCTACAGCACTGAGTGCGCATGATACGTGTGTATGAGTACAGAGATAGCCTTGGTATGTTAAGCCTGACTAACGCAGCAACTCGGTCCACTTAAGATTTCTCTAGTCCTAGGTTTTTTACAGAGCCAAAAAGTATTGCCGAATTAAGTCTAAAAGATGTTTTGTGAATTCAGGCAGTTATATGCTGTGGTTTTGAACAAAATGTTTTTTTTTTTTTGTCGCTTTGTACATTCACCCCTGCATTCCTCAAATTGAGTGCCAGGGTCTATAAATGCGTTCAGTTAAAAACCAAGTGACTCCTTTTCAGCCCAACTCGGCTTCTTCATTCCTGGTTTCCTATGTCAGATTCCAAAATGCTGGTGGCCAAACTTGCTTCCGTTTCGTTTATGGTATGTGAGGATTGAATAGGTGCCGCCGTGGTTCTCACTCACTCCAAACCCCTCGTCTCTTCCTTTCTCTCTGCTCTCTTTGTGCTGTTGCTGCCATTAGTAAAATGCGAATAAGGATATCGATTTTTCAAACATATATGATGAAGGCATTTATTCAGCTTCGCATAAAGTGTGAATACAGCTGGAAAACACAAATTTATGACGACAGAGAGATGGGTCACTGTTCACTTCCTGTCATTGTTAGATAGTCGCTTGGATTGACGAAAAGAGCAAAGACTACGGTATTTATAAAATAAGATACACAATACGTGTGTGTGTGTGTGTGTGTGTGTGTGTGTGTGTGTGTGTGTGTGTGTGTGTGTGCGCGTGTGAGTGTGTGCGAGTGTCCGCGCGCGCGCGCGCGCGCGAGCTTCCGCGCACAAGCGCGTGCATGTGTGTGTGCGTCCGCACGCATGTGCGTGCGCGTACGTATGTATGTATGTGTGTGCGCGCGCGTGGGTTTGTGCATATATATGCGAGTGTGTGTGTGCGTGTATATACATATATATATATATATATATATGTGTGTGTGTGTGTGTGTGTGTGTGTGTGTGTGCGTGTGTGTGTGCGTGTGTGTGTGCGTGCGTGTGTATGTGTTCGTGTGATCGCGCGCGAATGATTGTGTATGTTAGTGAGTGGATATATATCTCAAAGAGAGGAAAGCTCGGGGATGGGCAGGAAGCGGGAGTGGGGGGGGGGGGGGGGGGGGGGGGGGGGGATCCAAAGAGACAGAAATGGGAGATTAAAAGCTAATAGACGGTGCATCCTCTAGGAGAGTGTAAGTTAAGGGACAGACAGTTAAAGGAGGGATACAGCTAACAGACCATGTATCCTCCACCAGTGTAAGTTAAATGGGAACAGTTGTTGGGAAAAAAGCCAGAAAAGAGTGAAGGGCGTGGTCCGGATAGGAAGGAAGGGGGGGGGGGGGGGGGGGGGGGAGTGAGTGAGGGTGGGGGAGATGAGGGGGAGGAGGGAGGGTTGTATATGAAACGAGAAAGTCTTCAAAAAGATATACACAAGAAGCAGTTCAGGGAGGGTCATTAAACTGTATATGTCCACAAGAAACGTGGAGTCGGGGGGGGGGGGAGGGGGGCCATTAAACTGTTAGATATCCACAAGACACGTGAAGGAGTCGGGGGGGGGGGGGGTGGGAGGGGGGCCATTAAACTGTTAGATATCCATAAGACACCTGAAGGAGTCGGGGGGGGGGGGGGGGGGGGGTAGGTGGGGAGCATTAAACTGTTAGATATCTACAAGACACATGAAGGAGTCGGGGGCGGGGGGCGGGGAGGGGGCCATAAAACTGTTAGATATCCACAAGAGACATGAAGGAGTCGGGGACGGGGGGGCGGGGAGGGGGCCATTATTAAACTGTTAGATATCCACAAGACACGTGAAGGAGTCGGGGGCGGGGGGGGGGGGGGGGGGGGGGGGGCCATTAAAACTGTTAGATATCCACAAGACACGTGAAGGAGTCCAGGGAGGGCCAAACCTTACTGTGCTTCCTGGGTCTTCCATGACCCAGCGACTCAACAAAAAAACATCTCATCTTATGAACGGACAGAGCTATGCTCATGAAATCTTAGGAGATTGTTAACGATCTTAATAGCCACTGGTCATAGAAAGTTCATGTATGGGCACAATCAATTATCAGCAATTTGCTCGCGGCTCTCCCAGGACCTATACGTTTTAATGCGTGGCACATGACCCGCGCCAACAGGTGAGGAACAAGCTGCTGAACCGCCCTTTATCAGCTGTGGGTCTGACAAGACCCGCGTGATCTGAATAGTGATCAGTAATAAGAACAAGCCTCCACAACATGCGTGGATCTGGGAGGTGACCAGTGCGCACTTTGTCAGCACTAGATGACTTGGAGTCCAACCTAAGCTGACCTCCTTACTTTATCTGCGTTATCCCTGTCCACGTGTGGATCATCTCCTCTGTCTGAAGTGTATGCAGTGGTCAACGAAAACACAGCTGGTGCTGGTTATCAGCATGCTCTAAGTGCACACTGGGAGGCTCTTCAAGCACACGTGAGGAGGGAGAAGGGAAGTGGTGGTAGGGAGTGCAAGTGGTTGGTGGGGGAGTGGGGAGGAGAGGGAGGAAGGAGGGTGTTATGTGGATTAAGGACGACAGATTCTGTAGAATGTGTTGGTGTTTTCAGATCCCATGAGTGTCTTGTAGCCATTGGAACTCGCATGCCCATGACCATGCTCTACGAGAGGCACATATGTGTGTAAAGTGCTGGTTGATGCATGCTTGGTGTAGGTTTAAATATTTGACCAAAGTTCTTCCTTTTTCTGTCAGCTGCAATGATGGTTTACTTTTTTTCGTGGCTGGAATATAACATTTTTTTTCCTTTTTCTAGTTGCTTGCATGCTTTATTGAAAGGCGAACCTGCTAAACTAAAATGTTGGCATATTCGTCCAGTCTTTTGCTAAGAATTTCATCTTCATTACACAGCATTTTGAGTCTGGTGTAAACACTAATCAAAGACCCCTGAATAGATAGATAGATAGATATGCTATGCTGGAGACAGAGTATTTGAAAACTGATGTCCATGTGTTGTTCGTGTTGTTGTTATGATTATGATGATGACAATTATTATTATTGGGCACACCGATGTGATGCATTCTTTCGATTTTCACTCTGTATCCGTACAACGTCCACACTGGCATTTTTTTTCCAAATGTTGGTCATTTCATTTAGGTGTGTATGTGTGTGTGTGTGTGTGTGTGTGTGTGTGCAAAAAGCTCTATTATTATCTTTTTACAACAGGCTTTAACACAAGGCATCTGCTGTCGTTGCATCGAGTTCGGCCCAATGTCTGTCTGCTGAGAGATAGCACACAATTCCACCCAGGTTCACCTTTCAAAAGATGGTGAGGCCCGGGTGGTGGGTAGGGGGGGAGAGGGAGAACGGGAGGGGGTGACGGCGGGGGGGGGGGGGGGGGAGCGGCGGAGGGAGAAGGAGGATTGAGGAGGCTGGGGGAGAGAGGGGGGAGGAGAGCGGGGTGGGAGTGTGTGTGTGTGTGGGGGGGGGGGGGGGGGGGGGAGAAAAAGCTGGAGTGGGTAGTGTCACAAGGGCTGTGCGCGTGACAGCAGAATGACTGTCACTAGTAGTCCTGAATCAGTTGAAAGTGGGCAGCACAAGGAAACACACGGAACCTTTACAGTGGTAGAATCTGTGACCAGAACAAGATTTGTGAGTAGTTTGTGAATGGCGCTTGGTTGCACTAACTGTCAGCACAAACTGCATACATTTGAGCGCATTCTTTGAATGGATTAGTGATTTCTGGAATTTCTCTTTCTTTGATTCAGTGGAAGATACAATAACAGACAAATACAGGACAAAGGTGCAGAAAAATCAAACTGAAAAACCATGCAGTGGAGTAATGAATTTTTAATGATGAATTTAATGACTGGTTATATCTATAAGATGGTTACTGTTAGTTATTCTTTCCAGCACAAGGCTGATATAACATTAATTTGCTGAGAATTCAGGGATCATGTGTGATTTATGTGTGTTTGTGGCTTTAGCAGTGACAAAAGTGAGATTTTGTTGTTCTTTTGTTGTTTTAAGTGGTTGCTTTTTATTAAGGATGATGAGATGATTATTTATTTATTTATTTATTTTGTAAAATTAGAGTACTAAAGAGTAAACATTCAACCTTTTGTGTCTGAAAACTTTAAATTCAATCGTCACAGATGGCACATGGGGTGAATTATTACTTTAATGAATACTATTTTTCGACCTTCCCTTTTAAATTCTCATTTATTCATTCTCTTGCTCTCAAAGACAAAGTAGCATGATGTATCGTAAGCTGTGTGTGTGTGTGTGTGTGTGTGTGTGCGTGCGTGCGTGCGTGCGTGCGTGCGTGCGTGTGTGTGTGTGTTTGTGTGCGTGCGTGCGTGCGTGCGTGCGTGTGTGTGTGTGTGTGTGTGTGTGTGTGTGTGTGTGTGTGTGTGTGTGTGTGTGCGCGCGCAGGCCTATCTTAATGCACGTGTGCGTTTCAGTGTGTGTCTGTGTGTGTGCACTGCATGCATGTTGATGTGTGTGTGTGTGTGTGTGTGTGTGTGTGTGTGTGTGTGTGTGTATGTGTGTTTTTGCGCGCGTGTGTGTGTGTGTTCTTAGCATGGAATGTGAGTCAGTTTGCCACAAGGTCAAAACCTGGAAAGAGGTTCCCCTTTTTTTTTTTTCCGTAGATTCAGTATATTCATGTAGAAATGCTGGTAGCATATACTTAGTGTCGGAAAATTTTTAAATGGATGATATAGGAAATGAACATGAACGTTTGACATGTAGATGCCTGATGTTTAAAAAAGTCCAGCAAGGCCATTCAAGAATGTAGCAGAATCATTTACCTTTGCTTCAATGAAGAGATGATAGTTAGTGTCAGCATGGTGTATAGAAACTTTGCAGTCTGCCTGTGGATTATAGCGTTGCTTCAAAAAAGACAAGGAATCTTAATTAACTCCACCGGTTTACAAGAACAAACAAATTCCAAGACAAAACACAAAATTCGACCTCTTAGGTCTTCCGTAGGCAAGATAGCCTAAACAACATTCAGGACAATGAAAATGAAGAAGAATGAGTAATCACTTGTCTTCTCGAATTCGGCGCTAGGGCTTTGAATGAAAACGAGGCAGTTGGGAAGGAGACACTGTGGATTAGAATTCTAATGATGATGATGATGATGATGATGATGATGATGATAAAGATAGTAATAACAATGATAATGATGATGAAAATCTTGAAAAATAGTGATATTATGACAATAGTAATTGTAGTATTAATAGTGGCTATACACACATATAAACGACAATAGTAATTATAGTATTAATAGTGGCTGTACACACATAAATGACAATAGTAGTTGTAGCATTAATAGTGGCTATACACACAGGAGGGGAGAAAGGAGATGAGGCAGAGTATTGTCGAACAACATGGTTGTAGTGGCAACAGTGTTAGTGGCGATGATGATGATGATGATGATGGTAATGACCATGATGATGGTGATACAAAGAAAGAAACAAAAAGATCCTTGGCTAGGGTGACATTAAAGTCAAGTCATGCTGTTTGCTGAAAAACAGGGTTTGAAATTTAAAAAACAAAGTTGATAATACATTTCCGGTATGAAAGTACCTCATGAATCTGCGTGTAAAAAGAAAAAACAGAAGGAGGAAATGCTGGTGTGATGCGATCAACACTTTTTTTTTTTATATCAGCTCTCAGTTCAACATAATACGGCACATGATGCCTTTAAACAATCACAATTTCTGCACTGTATATGTGTCAAATCTATAGAAACTTTGCTATTTTTTTTTCTCGTATACATGTATTGAAAAGCATAATCATTTAACATAAGGAATAGTTACGTAAAGCACATTCAGCAAAGGTTCAAAGTGGGGAAAAAAGATCAAACATTCATAAGGCACACATTCAAATTAAGCCAAGACAAACATCAAACGTTCATAGTGAATTCAGACATTAAAACAATAGGTCTCGGCTAAAGAGTATCTGAATATAGTCCCTGCAACACTAAATATAATCAAAATGAAGGTTCAAGGATGTACAGCAAAAGTACACAAAGGGGCCTTCCCATTGTGAAACAATAGGAGGTAAAAAACAAATCTTTGCAATCAACGAAACAGTTACTTCATATATCATAGCATGAACAAAACGGGCTCCCCGTTGCGAACGGCAGGAGATACGAACAGCCAAAACCATGGATAATAAAGGTAGAGCAGGTTTCAGTGTTATCAAGGAACATATATAAACGGCAGGAGTTACGTACACAATGAATGAAATAAATAAAACGTCCAATTTTTCCACAGCAGGGCATCACCTGAGCCGAATAACAATTACACAGTTGTATGAGAAATGGTCAGAAAAACTGAAACCACCACTCATTTGCATAGTGTCCACATTTTGATCTAATTTCAAAAATCACACACTGCACACGTCAACCAGCCAACTAGATCTATTTTTTTCTCTGTAGACACACCCACCTCAGGACAGCGCTACTGCTCCTCAGGTTTCACTGTTATACTCTGGCCCATCAATGGCTGTTGTTTTTCAGCCCTGCAATGGACCCAGAGGTGTAAAGATAACGAACAAATAAACGCTCACAAACTAACCTATGCTGGAAACAAATAAGCAAACAGACCGACCGAAGGCTATTTGCACACAAAACAGCCTCATGAACGCACAAACATCTGAACAACATCCAAGTTATTATCTGTATAATTACATAGCTAAATAATCGCACGACCATTCAGTCGCTCAGATGATAAAACATTCAAATAAACAGGTATAACATTTGTTTGTGGATAGGTAGCAACCCAGAGAGACAGAGGAATCATCAAAAACGACCTTCACTGACAGGATCTTAATCTTTTAAACAAGCCGACGCATGGTTTGGTCACCGTGACTTAACCCTGTCCGCCTTGCCAGCTGCTAAGAGCGACGTGCACACATGTCACTTTGTCTAGTGTTCGAACACCAGGAACCTGCAGGGTGCGCGTTAAACTTTATCCACCAATCACAATCAAAGACAGCAAAGCATCGCTTTGTATGTTACTAACAATACAATCTGTGATAATACAGAATTGCTGTTTTCAGTTTCAGACTTATTAGATGTCCGTCCCTCTTCAGTTGCAGAGCGACTGTATAAATGCTGGTGGAAATTGAGTATTTCACATTTCCAGTTAATAAGAAACTGGAGTTTTGAACAATGAAATGTAAAAACAGAGAAATCTTAACTTCCGTCTACTTGTGTTGTTTCACTAAGATAGAACCCTATCTGCCCTCATTCTAGGTAACACCGAGCCAAACCATAGGCAAAAAACCATCAACATACTTTTATATTCACACACGTTTGAATAATGGGATCAGCATTACAGCCTTAACCACATTCTGCTCAGTTAAGAAATGGCCTTAGAGCCAGGGTGCTGGGAGTTTATAGGCCTCCCAGCCTCTTTCAATGAGATCTTTCCATTTATGGCCATCGCCACGTCTGAGTCATAATGGAACCATTAAAAGCATCTATTTCAAATGATGTCAGATCCGGTTCTGCCGGGCTGCCGTAATTGTCTCCAAACCTGGAACTGACATTTTACCCCACACGGCCCGACAAACAATGGGCAGTCCATCATGTAAGTGGCTGGATCTGGAATGGCGCAGGAGGGCCATCAGGACAGACCTTCAGACCCTGTGTCTAAGGCAAAATCTGGCATGTGTCAACTATCGCCAACGACTTCCACCTGTGGAAATTTACCTCTCTTAAGGCTTAAGCCTGCTCAGCAAAGACAACACCACTTCGGCGTCACGGACTCCCAGGACTCTCTCTCCTTGGCCTCTAATTAGTCTCCCATACCGATCAATCGAGACCAGCCATGGTCAAAGGGAGGCCCTAGCCCTGCTCAGCAAAGGTAACACCGATTACGGCATTGCAGAAGTCCAATGGCTGACTCCCCAGCCTCTAATTAGCCAAGTTCTGAACCAGTCTGCCGAAACCAGCCTTAGCCAAAATGTCTGTCGTCTGACCACAGTCTCCAGACATCTTAATAACTGACATTCCAAACCACCAGCTAAGCTACCCCTCACTGCCATCCCATCCATTAGGCGAAGCTGCATTTGGGTCAACTCCCTCGCTGATGGTTCCCCTATTGGTGAAATGTTTTTAAATAGGTCCCATCCTACATTTGAGGGACTAACTCTTGCAAACTCTCTTTTTCTGAAAAATTGGACAGAAATCATGCACTTTACAATGGTACAGAAATAATTATAGAGAAGTTCACTTGAATAATTCTTGTTCATCAGCCTTCTCTCTCTCTCTCTCTCTCTCTCTCTCTCTCTCTCTCTCTCTCACACAACTCACACACACACACACACACACACACACACACACACACACACACACACGCACACACACACGCACACACACACGGGCGCCTTTCCAAACAAAAAACAAATAAAAGAAAAGTTGACAGTGAACATAACAGTACCTGAAATAATAGAAGAGCAGTGGTGGGAACAAAGGGAGTGTCCTCTCTGAGACATAACGACCTCAGGCTCTCAGTTCATCCAGCGTAAGATAAAGAACTAGAGAGGATTATGAGAAAAATGCTGTTAGAATAATCCTGTTCCGGTTGGTTTTATCCCAGTCATGTTGATAACAGAAGAGTGTTTCTGTAGTGTCATATCAATTTCATCATCCCTTATTTGGCCAAGAGAGAAGCGTCTAGCTTTGATTGTTCCATTTCTTCCCTTCACCAAGGTAGCGTAGAGGTGAGTATAACGTCCTGTTGTCCAGAGGCCCTTAAGGACTTGGTCATGGCAGACCTGTGTATATTGGTCTTGTGCAG
>JADBJO010016003.1:0-18696 GCA_016801955.1 Conus betulinus | reverse complement strand
CTGCATCCACGCCGCTCATTCTGCCCCTCCCCCTGTCACAGCCTGGCCTGTTCTGCCACAACTTCGTCACTGGCAGTCTGTCAATTCGTCATAAGGCCAGAGAAACAATGGACTGTACTACTGTCGAGTCACTTTGGCAATGTTCAGTGTGCTTATTCCGATCCAACATGCGCAGGACACCAACTACTAGCTCTACTGACGACAATAATGGATTAGTCGCGAGGCCAGCGTGAGTAAGCTGTCGTATCAGAGAGCTGTACCACGTCTGTCCATCGGCAGTCCCCATGAATTTGCCAATAGCCATAAACCCGACAGAACTAAGCCAGGGCCATGTCTGTGAACAGGTCATTGAGGTCAGCATGAAAGCAGGGCATGGAAGGACACGGAACTGGAGAGATTTTTTGTGCTGGTTGATGAGGAGGATTTAAAATGATGCTACAGATTTCCATTTCAGTGTGAAACTACATGATAGAGCAGTTTTCCATGCTTACATCTGTAATACATTCTGGCGGCAACCAGAGCTGGATACGAAATTTGAGCGACACGCCCAGAGATGCAGCCATTAAATGGACGAACCTCGACAGTGTAGTTCCAGTGGAACCCATAGCGAACTCTACCCGGGGTAGAAGCCGGTCGGGGCAGGAAAATCCCACAAATAAATACCTCTGATGGGAATCGAACCCATTGCCTCCTGGACCATGAAGGCTGGTTGGCAGGCCCGACCATTGTTCTAAACGTAAATGTTGTGCTTTTTTTATTCTGCAACATTAAGTTGTTTTTGTTTGTTTGTTTTGTTTTGGGGGTGTTGTTTATCTGTAGAGGATACTTTATTTCATCATTGCTTTTTTTTGGTTTGTTATAAACCATACTTGTTCTTCCTTCTTTTTGTCTGTCGACACGAAAAAGGCCAACGTTTCGACCTATACCATCTCCAGGTGTCTTGTGATTCGTTTGTTTGTGTTAAGCGGAGTCATTACACATGGTTTTTGTTGGTGGAGGTGGTTTTTCCATAGATTTCTTTGTGTGTGTTTTTTTTGCTTAATTGTATCAGAGTGATGTACATAGGGGCTACACACACACACACACACACACACACACACACACACACACACACACACACACACACACACGCCATTAGTGGGACATGGGCGATTTCAATGGTCAGTCTTAAGATACGGTGATCGCCCTTGTTCGAAAGTGTGATCCCAAGCGTCAGGATGACTTGAGGACTGGAGACCATCAACAGCCCCACGATGGACTGCATGAGGGGGGCTCCTGTACCCCCTCACCCTCACCCCCACTCATGCCCTTCCCCAGGCAGTTGCATCTCATTAACTACCGTACGATGGATTGAGCAACAGGCCAAGAGACACGCCCCCTCACGTGCATCCCCCGCACCCCCACTCACCCCACCCCTCACATTTCAGTGCACCCCCCTCCTCCCCGAGCAGCTGGTCACTAATGAACTAGACACTGACAACGTCCCAGGGCCTGGCGTTGTCTTGCTGCAAAAGCAGTCAGTGTCAATGGCGTGCCACGCCACGGTGATTCCATTCAAAGCCAGGCAAAGGCTATGTTGACTTCCTCACTTAAGACTAACGTGCATGAAAGACATGTCTCTAAAAGCTTTCGCTATGAGGACGTAAAACTCAACATTCACTTCCTCACTGTCTCCTCCTTGGCATCCTCTGGTTCAGTCAAGGTGTTGCTGGGCCTCTCGGCCTTCGGGCCTGTCCAAAGTGCTCATGATGTTAAGTCGTGTGACTTTTGTGTTTTTGTGTGTAATTACTTTTTGTTAGTCTAGATAGAGAAGGCCCTAGTTGAAAGTTAGAATTCCTGGGAATGTCGTTTTATAATTTGTAGTCAAATAAATAAATACTTGTGTAAATTCTAAGTGCCTGTTCATTGAAAGAATGTTATGTTGTATTCTGCCTTGTCCTAATCTCTGTCTGCTATGTTTCTGAACGTGTATGAAGAAGTTTCTCTAACACGTCACACTGTCCTATCAATCTCAAACTAGCTCACTTTCTTTTTTCTTTTTTTTTTTTTGTGGCATCAGTTATCGGATCAATGGAGCACCTAAGGCGGTACTCTTTTTATCTCTTTTTTTTTTTCCTTCCCTACGGCCGAAATCCGACTCTTCAGTTTTTGGTGCTTCACATTGTCCTCTTCATCTGCCAAAAAAAAAAAGTAAAAAAAATCAAAAAAAAAAAAATCCAGTTTCCACTGCTAATTTTTTTTTCTTTTTTTTTCTTCTCCAACCAGTCTCTTACACACCATGCAGAGTCTGTATGTTCTCTCAAATGGACATATTTTTGCTGATTTAAGTGTATTGGCGTTTGATACAAAGTGTCTGGGTTTGTTAATGTTCTAATGTGTGGTGTATTGGCACTTTCACTCTGATAATGTGCTGCTTATGTAAATAGAACAACATACATGAAACAAAACAAAATATAAAAAAAAAAACCTTGCATTAGCTTCTTTCTTTCAGTTTTGCCAGAGAGAGAGAGAGAGAGAGAGAGAGAGACAGACAGACAGACAGACAGACAGACAGACAGACAACAAAAGACGACGAAGAAATGCTAATAGACGCTTCAGAAATGCACATCAAACGTTCAGAAGTCTGGCGGATGAGGAATGTGGCTGGGATTATAAGAAAAAAAAGTTTCAGCACCCGTCGCTGTGACTCCCGAACCTGTAAACACTCCCGGTAATCCTCCCTGAAGAGTACAGACGAAAAGGGCTGCAAGGACGACCCTAGGAGAGATGACAAACATGCACAGGAGACAAAGTCATGGGTCACCTAAGATCTTGGAAACTGGCTATTCCCCAAATATGCTACCCTTATAGCGAAAAGGGGGGTCTACAAGGGAGACATGAGGAAAGCCAAGAAGCGAGATAATAAGTGTGTGTGTGTGTGTGTGTGTGTGTGTGTGTGTGTGTGTGTGTGCTTATGTGTGCGTGTGTGCACGTGCGTGTGCCTGTGAGAGTGCGAGAGCGCGCGTACTTGTGTGTGTGTGTGTGTGTGTGTGTGTGTGTGTGTGTGTGTGTGTGTGTGTGTGTGTGTGTGTGCTTGGGCGTGCTAGAGCATTGTGTGTGCTTGCGTGCATGCGTGAGTGTGCGTTGTGTATACATGTATACAATGGTGGTCAGCCATACAGCTCTAGGAATGACTAAATATGAGCAAAGACCTGTGTTATTAAGAGCAAGTTTATACATGTACAACAGGACTAATAGGCAAAACAAAACGGATAAACACTAAACCAGTGGCTGAGCGCTTGCTAATTGTTACCTAGTGGTTCTTTTTATTCTTTTTCTTCCGGGAGAATTACATCTCTAGGATCTGATGTTGTACAAACGCAGGTTTCTGAACTCTGTCACTTTTTACTTACGCAATTTATAAATCGATGTAACACTTTCTCAGTTCTATGTGTTGATCGAAAATCATTTGTAATGCCATCAATTTTTTAGTTTTACGTGCAATGCTAGTGGACATTTTCCCCACTTATATAATATGGTTAATCGATTTTGTTATCTGTTTACCTATATCGTCTCTGTGGACTCCAAAGAGAACGTCAGTTAATGACAGTTTCAGAGATGTATCGATTCTCGATGAAATCAATATTCTCTATTTTTTCCAAAATTTGTTCACTGTGGGACAGTAGAAAAAGAAATGTTCTATAAAATCAATTTCATCTGTACAGTTATCACACTTGTTAGTTTCTGATACCTTCATATTTTGAAAAAGAATATTAGTCGGGTAAATGTTGTGGTTTATTTTCCATTGTAGTTCATACAGCCTAACCTCTTTTGTAGATGTTCTTGGTGTTAGCCATATGTGTTCGTCTACTTCAAAGTCGAGTTTTCTGCGCCAAAAGTCCTTGCTGTTTGCAGTAACGTTACTCAAATTCCTTTGCTCCATTTTTTTTTTATTTTTATCTCTTTTGGTTTTGTGTTAAATAGATTGCTTCGCAGTCAGCAGAGTAAACATTGTTAAGAGTAATATTGTTTTCATAAATCCACTCCAGCCATGTTGATGGGAGAGCGTTTCGCAGTGCATTGTATTCAAAAGTTGTATTTGCATTACGATCTCCTAAAACTGTCTCCACTTCATTGAGATTAAGCAGTCTATTTTCAGTCTCCACTTCATTGAGATTAAGCAATCTATTTTCAGTAGCGTGCACAATGTCTCTGACAAACTGTATTCCCTTTTCTTTCCATTCTTAAAAATATAATATATTGCCTTTGTATTTTATCAAAGTCATTATAAAATAACATTTGATCTAAAAAGTTACTTGGTGTTATTTCTTCTATATTGGTTTTCTTATTATTATTATTCAATAATGGTAACTACATTTCTCCAAAATTCATTGTCTATTCGTTCGAGTCGCAAGTACTCCTGTCCTACCTCTGCCTTCAATTTTCGGAATCGAAGTTCAATATACGTATGCATTATAAGATGTTAACTTGCATTTTCAACTACGGCAATTATATTCTGTGCAACTAACAGCAAACAGCCGTAATACAGGCGGTACAAATGACTGACATCAGTGACGCTGGCAGAAAATGTGTGTGTGTGTGTGTGTGTGTGTGTGTGTGTGTGTGTGTGTGTGTGTGTGTGTGTGCGTGCGTGTGTGTGTGTGTGTGTGTGTGTGTGTGTGTGTGTGTGTGTGTGTGTGTGTGTGTGTAAGATTAATGGGTGATAAGGTATAATTGGGAGGGGGAAGGGGTGTGGGTGGGGAGGAGAGTAATGTGTGCGTGTGTGTGTGTGTGTGTGGGGGGGGGGGGGGGGGGAGAGACGGAGAGCTCATATATCTCCATCCAGTATGAGGTGGGGGATGGGTGTGGGAGGTTCATACAAATAGTGCTCTTGAAAAAGTAAACAATACTGTGGGATGATGTTCATTGTAACAGGTGAAATAATGTGTTGGCATTAATATGCTGATGTTGGTTGAGAAAAGATAGCAACGCTCAATGAGAAACAGGATATCATGTGTTACACACACACACACACACACACACACACACACACACACACACACACACACACACACACACACACACACACATACGGGGGGGGGGGGGGGGGAGGGGGGAACCACATGTAAACAGTATTCTGAGTGAGTTATGATCATGATGAGACTTACTGTGGAATGTTGTCACACACACACACACACACACACACACACACACATATATATATATATATATATATATATATATAATGTATTAAATTATATCTCTATCTATCTATCTACATATATATATATATATATATATATATATATATATATATATATATATATATATGTGTGTGGTGTGTGTGTGTGTGTGTGTGTGTGTGTGTGTGTGTGTGTGTGTGGCGGGTGATAAAAAGAGTCGTTGTGTCCGCTGACACTTTTTTGTGATTTTTCAGGTATCTTCTATCACCCGTTAACAGCTGTGTGTAGAAACCTTTGTAAAGGTTATCTGGGTTTGTCGAAGTTAACTGGCTATGTTCAATCACATTATTGAGCTGCGATTAAACAGGCCTTTTATTAATTGGCTATGTTCAATCAGATATATTGAGCTGCGATTAAAACAGGCCTTGGCAGAAACGCCCACGCCCGTTTACCGACAAACACGTCAGAGGAATTGACTTCTTTATTCAGAAAACTGGCATTTACAGGAAGATGCCTTCCAGACTTGCTGATGGAGGAGAATGACCCCCGATTTCCGGCACCTACGGCAATCTTAGTGTCCAAGTTTCCTGCGTTTCCACGTTGTATTTGCAGCCTCAGTGGCAGTTTGTTGATGAAAGTGTCTAATACATCATCCTGCAGGCACTATGACAGTGATGCTAACATTGAGAGTGTGCTGAAGGTGTACAGACTGGGCACGGAACACAGCAGCTCGCCACAGTGCTTTTAACTGTGGGGCTGGCAACAGCCCTCAGAGTCAACAAGCCCAAGAAACTCTGAGGGACATGGTGATCACAATAGGTTGGTTTGTGTGGAGAATGCATGGGAATGGTCTTGAGGTATTATGTCGATAGGTAGTTTGGTAGAGTGCAAAGTGTTACTTAGAGAGAGTACTTTGCTTAAACATTTGCTGATGCGCGTTAAACTCTTTGCTGATGAAAGAATGTAATACTGTGCGTATTTCTTTTGTGCTTGTATGCCTCACATTGTCTATTATTGCGAATCCAATCACCGCTACTCCCATTTCATTCATGGATGACTGACGAACAAGTCTTGTTAGAATTAACTTTTCGTATCCACTAACTTAACCAGCAGTCACCTAACTCAGAGATTCATTGCATCTATACCCAAATTTCGCAGTCAGTTCAATTTGAATCCGATATAATATTCTTCGCGTACAGAGCTGACCCTAACGTTAAATTCTATGAATTTATACCCTACAGGATCACCCGTCCATTTATCATTTTCTAAAGGGGTACAACCCTTAAAGTTCGTTATAGCTGTTTTGATATGGGGAACAGCACAACAACTTGTCGTGATAGAATCAGTTTTTTTCTGTGAAGTGATAAACAACAGTTTTTTTTCTGTGAAGTGATAAACAACTTTATTTAATAATTAATATTCAATTTAGAACACGAGATTAGTTTTATGTGGTCAGCATTTGTGACTGTTATTCAGGCAAGTGCTGTGTGGTAATAAGATGGCCATTTTGATATGCTTACTGTGACTGAATGACCACAAAGAAACGAGACTGAAGAGAAAACCACGTTGTAGGTCCACTGTGTACAAATACAATGCCAGCTTTTCATTATTAAAAATTCTCATTTCTTGATTGTTCTTTTCAAGTGAAATGCACGTAGAAAAATGTCTGCCAGACCGAGAATTCATGAACGATAACTCTCTGAAAAACCGAACATATTTCAGACAGCCATACTTCCTAACATTCCTGGGATTTTTTTCCCTGAAGAGTGCAAATCAGAAGCATAAAAAAAGCTAACACTTATCCCAATGCAGACTAACAAAAGGACACGAAAAAGTCAAGACAGCACATCACTCTCTCCGCTCAGTGAGAACACCAAAACGCAGCTAAGATAAGAAAAGATAAGATAATGTTGCTTTCAGCCCAGCCGACCCACGATCTACCGAGGACGGGGATCTATCGAGATGTACCCGACCACAAAGGGTCACATGAGGGCTGTCACCACGTTAAGAATCAACGCAGCATAAGTCATCATTCACACAATTCTTTAAACATACATCGAAAAAACCCCCATCCGAAACATAGCTAAAAAATCTTTCCACTGTAAAATCTCAGATCTGATCAAAAATGTTAATCTCTTTCAAGAAACTCAAATATCGCGTCAGGCGGAACATCTCTGAACAAGGTTTTCATGGAATCTGCTGTAAAATGTTTTGTGTCTCACCATCATGCAAGTCCCAACACTCTAAAAGAACATGTTTCATTGTGAGTGGCACGTGATATGGAATGCACCACGGAGCTTCTTCACTCTTTAAAAGGTAGGAATGGGGTAAAATACGAATGGCCGGTTGTGCAGCCGGCACAGAACTGTTGCTTCTTACGACCACCAGACGTAGATGAAAGGACTCCGTAAGGTTTGGACGGATTCTGAAAATGTGGAGACAGTATAATGTGTGAACTCACAGCTCTGGTTCTGGGCGCTGATGATAATCTCATAACTACGAAGAGGGACTTTACTGGTTCTGGCGCGCGGATAATCTTACAATCTACGAAGAGGACTTTTGCTGGTTCTGGCGTTGAGGATAATCTCACAATCTATGAAGAGGGACTGTCTGGTTCTGTCGGATTCGCTGTCAGCTTTGGAGGCCATAGCTGGGCAACAACCTTCATCATCTGGAACGTTTACACTTCTTTGAACGTTTTACAAGGTTGAAAGTGGAGGGTTACAACATTGTTCTGGCTTTGGTTCCCGGTCATGTTGGCATCAGAGGAATGAAATGGCTGATCGCCTGGCCAAGAATGCCACATCAGGAAAATTGTCCAATATATATATATATACATATCCCCTGCTCAGATATGAAAACACAGCGGGTTTTGTTCTGATTGTAGGAGAACAAACAATGAAGATCATCATACGAAACAAAAATGTTTTAATTCTGTATTTCGTCATTGGAACAGCTGACTGTAATGTAAATGTGGGTTTTCATTTGCCTGGTCATATTTTGAGGAAGATTTCATTTGGCTTCTTTTTACAGACTTTGTATCTTACTATTTCCGGTATGATAAACCGCATTTGTGTTCCCATCGTTTGAACCTTCTAGGATCTTTTGTATTGTTTCATTTGATAACAGACTCATTGAAAGTGGATCCAGTGTCAACTGTTACACTTCCCCCCCCCCTCCTTCTTGCTGTCTATTCTGGCAGACTCTTTATGCACCAGCATTTAATCAATCAGAATGAGAACCATTGATAAAGAAAAAAAAGATTCCAAATAGCATTGGCATCAGACATCTTGTGTGTAAACAGTTTGGAAACGCAGACATTAAAATTCATGGTTAAATAGGAGTTATAAAAAAATTCGATGAAAAACACACCATTAGCTTTCTACTTGTACTGTGCGCCTACATACAACCAAAATAGGAATCACTCGCACACAAACACACTACGGTATCTTAGTTCGTAAGGTAACTGGGGCTGGAATAGCTCAGTGTTGGTAGGGCTCCGGACTCGTAAACGTGGTGATCCGGGGGTCGCCGCTTCGAATCTCCGCTGGGCAGTTTCGGTACAGGGGGATTTTTCCCTCAGGGTTAAGCTTGGTTCTGACTCCATTTCCCAAAGAGTCCTTCGAATGAGACTATAAACCAAGGTTCCATGAGTGACCGCATACATGACATCTTGCACACACGTAAAATTCCATCACCAGCTTTCGGAAGAGAAGGGCAGTTTGACCATTGATATGGATGACGCGTTACACGTAGCCTGCACCCCGCGTGAGAAACTGAAAGAATGAAGGAAATCGGGAAAAAGTGAATGGATGACACAGGAAACGACTGAATAAAGCGGGCTGGCAGGCAGCTCTTCCGTCGGCACTATCCAGGTAGGCAGCTCGTTGTCCACATGAGAAGCTTTGGCAAGGCGCTTTAAAATTATTTTGATAATATCATTATGTTGTTCTTATCATCATCATTATCGCTTTTGTTCTTATCACTGTCATCATTTTTTATTATTATCATCATTATGGCGATGATGATGATGATGATGATGATTATCATTATTATTATTATCATTATTGTTCTTATTATCTTTAGTCATTCTGGTCACTATTATTTTAATTATTATTATCATTATTGTTCTTATTATCTTTAGTCATTCTGGTCACTATTATTTTGGACTTTTTTTTCCCGAACATTCATAGTTGCATTACCCTAACCGACCGCACATATTCATGTGAGCACATAGTTGTGTGATATTAGTTGGATTAGTGAGTGATCCCTTCACGGTTACAAGAAAAAAAGAAAAAGAAAAGAAAACCCTGGGTTGAGAGTGGAAAGACTGCAGGCAGGGGGAACGTTCTAGCATTCCATGCAGCCATAATTGTCCGAGGGGTGGGGGGGGGAGGGGGGGGGGGCAGAGAGGGTGGAAGACACTCTCGACGGTATGGAGACAGCATGGGTTTGCTTGTACTGTCCAGGAGGAGGGCGGGCGGGAGGGTGGCAGTACAGGCTCATGCGTGCTCATGAGTGAGGGGAGAAAGAGGGTTGGAGGGAGTGGAGGGGGGGGGGGGGGTGTTGCAGACTAAGACGGGCGGACAGGTGCGACAGTAACCACCGGCATTGCCTAACCTCTTTTTGACAGGACCTCCCGTGAAACAGCACCCCGGGTTGCCTGCCTTGGGGAAGAAAGGATGGCTGAGGGGGAGGGGAGCAGGAGGGGGAGGGGAGAGGAGGCAGGGTGGGACAGTGAGGAAAAAGGGGAGCAGGAGGGGGGGGGGGAGAGGGAGGCAGGGGGGGGACATTGAGGGGAAGGGGAGCAGGAGGGGGGGAGGGGAGAGGGAGACAGGGTGGGACAGTGAGGGGAGGGGAGCAGGAGGGGAGGGGAGAGGGAGGCAGGGTGGGACATTGAGGGGGAGGGGAGCAGGAGGGGGGAGGGAGAGGGAGGCAGGGTGGGACAGTGAGGGGGAAGGGGAGAGCAGGAGGGGGAGGGGAGAGGGAGGCAGGGTGGGACAGTGAGGGGAAGGGGGAGCAGGAGGGGGAGGGGAGAGGGAGGCAGGGTGGGACAGTGAGGGGGGGGAGAGGAGAGGGAGGCAGGGGGGGCAGTGAGGGGGAGAGGGGGAGAGAGGGAGGCACAGGAGGGGGAGGGAGTAGTGAGGGGGAGGGGAGGGGGAGGAGCAGGAGGGAGAGGGGAGAGGGAGGCAGGGTGGGACAGTGAGGGGGGTAGGGGAGCAGGAGGGGGAGGGGAGAGGGAGGCAGGGTGGGACATTGAGGGGGAGGGGCGAGGGGGGAGGAGGCAGGGTGGGACAGTGAGGGGGAGGGTGAGATGGGGAGGGGGGAGGGGGGGGGAGAGGGAGACAGGGGGTGGGACAGTGAGGGGAAGGGGAGCAGGGAGGGGGGAGGGGAGAGGGGGGCAGGATGGGACAGTGAGGGGGAGGGGAGTGGGGTAGGAGGGGGAGGGGGAGGGAGAGCAGGGTGGGAGAGTGAGGGGGACAGTGAGGGGGAGGGGAAGCAGGAGGGGGAAGGGGAGAGGGAGGCAGGGTGGGACAGTGAGGGGGAGGGGAGCAGGCAGGGAGGGAGAGGAGAGGAGGGAGGGAGCAGGGTGGGACAGTGGGGGGAGGGGAAGTAGGAGGGGGAGGGTGAGAGAGAGGCAGGGTGGGACAGTGAGGGGGAGGGGAGAGGGAGCAGGGTGGGACAGTGACGGGGGAGGGGAGCAGGAGGGGGAGGGAGAGGGAGGCAGGGTGGGACAGTGAGGGGGAGGGGATAGGGAGAGGGGGGGACAGTGACGGGAAGGGCGAAGCAGGTGGGGGAGGGGAGAGGGAGGGGGGGGACAGTGAGGGGGGGAGGGGAGGGAGCAAGGAGGCGAGTGAGGTAGGGAGGGAGAGGGGGGGACATTGAGGGGAGGGGAGCAGGAGGGGAAGAGGGGAGAGGGCGCTAGGGTGGGACAGTGAGGGGGAGGGGAAGTAGGAGGGGGAGGGGAGAGGGAGGGTGGGACAGTGAGGGGAGGGGGGAGGGACGGAGGGGTGGGACAGTGAGGGGAGGGGAGCAGGAGGGAGGAGAGGGGAGAGGGAGACAGGGTGGGACATTGAGGGGAGGGGAGTAGGAGGGGGAGGGGAGAGGGAGATAGGGTGGGACAGTGCGGGGGAGGGGAGAGTAGGAGGGGGAGGGGAGGGGAGGGTGGGACAGTGAGGGGGAGGGGAGTAGGAGGGGGGGGAGGGGAGAGGGAGACAGGGTGGGACAGTGAGGGTCTGTGCATGCATGCATTAAAAAGCTAGCCACCAACCTGCCTGTTCAGTCACGGATCCAAGCCCCCCTTCACAGATATCTGTCTGGGGTACAATTGTGTCCTTTGGAGAACTAGGCTAGGCTGGGACGTTAATCTCACCCATCCATCAGTCTCCACATGAAGTGATACCAGGCAGGGACGAGGGAAGGGACAAGGGTGACTCCCGGCTGGAGGTAGTGGGTTCGAATCCCATCAGAGTCATGTGGGTTTTTCTGCCCCGACCGGCTCCTACCCAGAGTTGAGTTTGCTGCGGACTCAGTTGGGAAGACTGGGACCACACAGTCGAGTTTCATCCACTTAATGGATGCGTTTCTGAGAGTGTTGCTCAAATTTCCTGACCAACACTGCAGGTGCTGTATCTCTCGGGCCTGGTTGACGCCGGGATATATTATGAAAGGAAAGCGTAGAGTACAGCCCTGTCATGTAGTCTCAGACCGAAATGGGAAATCCGTAGCATCATCTTAATCATCCTCATTCTCATCGATCAGCATAAAAAAAAAATGTCTCAAATTCTGTGGCCCTTCATGCCCTGCTCTCATGGTGACCTCATTTCGATGTCTCTCCACGTCTGTGGCCTTGGTTTGGTTCCGTCGGGGTCACCGGTATCGGCGAGTCCATGGGGGCTGTCGTTGGACGGACGTGGTGGCGCCCTCCGGAGGGAGAGCTCACTCACGCCCGGCTCCGCGACTAAGCAATTATTGTCGTCAGTAGGGGGCTTAGTAGGTGGTGTCCTGCGTATGTTAGATCAGAAACAGGCGCCACTGAACACCACCGAAGTGACTCGGCAGCAGTGCAGTGTCTCCTCCGGTGGGTTGCCTCTTGACGAATGACATTGACTGCTCCCTGTGGATTGCCGGTGCCGGGGCTGCGGCGGGGGCCGACCGGGCTGTGGCTGTGGACGGGATGTCAAGCCTTAAGAAGATTACTGATTTCTAGTCATTACTTTTGGACAGTGTGGGAGAAATATGAAAGGTAAAAAGATTGTAACAATACAAATGCCAGAACATAAGCGCTAGCCTCGTTAACTGTACCATTTAAGTAATGAACAAACTACTGGGACATGTCTGTGGGGGTTGGAGCATGCTGTTATTGATAGTTAAGATCAACATGTGCTTTACATATTGATGCATGATATTTAAAATTACGTGTTGATCAGCAGTGGTTGAAGAGCTCATACGCTGGCTTTTTTAAGCACTGAGGGTAGTAATATTGTTTGCAATTTATGAGAAGCTATTCTCACAGGGACATGAAGGAAAACCAAGAAAAAAAAATTGTCAGCACATTTTACTTTAAAAACATTAGCGATTTAACTCCGAAGTCAAGATTAAAAAGCCTTCACTAGGGGTTTCCGGCAAGGGATGGCGTCACGGCGCGCGGACCACAGTCCATATACGCTACACCACATCCGACTGAGTTTTGAGACCACACTGCGCATGATTTGAAGCTGAGGGTATATGGATTAACAACGTAAGATGAGAATCACTGACGAAGAGGGTCTCGTGGCTACGACTTAGAAGAGGTCCTACATACGCATTAGCCTAACTGCGCATGACTAAACAATAGTAGAGTGTTACCTAACCTTGGTTGGCTTTATTTTTTTTATGTGAGCGTAGTGCAATGAACACATGTGTGTGAATGAATGTGTGGGCACGAGGGACCATGGGTGTGCGCGAACGCATGTGGTGTGCTTGTGTGTGTGTGTGGTGTGTGTGTGTGTATGTGGTGTGTGTGTGTGTGGTGTGGTGTGGGGTGTGTGTGCGCGCTGCGGCGCATGCGTGGTTGTGGTGTATGTGAACGTGCATGTGCGTGTGTGCACATGAGCGCGGTGCCACGATTGGGTGGGTATGTGTACGCAGACGCCCCCCCGAGCAAGACACTGTGTGTGTGTTGTGGGGGGTGTGGGGTGTGTGTGTGTGGTGTTGGTGTTTTGTGTGTGTTGTGTGTGTTCAGTTGTGTGTGGTGTGTGTGTGCGTATTGCGCGTTATGTGTGCGGTGCAAGAAGTACGTTTGCCTGTAATTTGGGTGTTTGTGTGAGCCTAAATTCATATCTGACATATGTCTGTGTACATATAATGTGTGGTATATTTGTTTGTCTTTGTATGTGGGCGTGTAAGGTATGTGCGACACTCTACCCCCTCCCCACTCCCCCCCCCCCCACCCCGCACACGCACAACTCTTATTCTCTCTCTCTTGCTCTTCTATCACACACACACAAACACACACACACACACACAACAACAAAACACACACACACACCACACACATCACTCACTCATTATCTCACACACACCAACAAGGCTTGCAAACTCAGGTCGTTGGCCTGTATAATTAACCGCCGGTGGTATCACCCCACTGATGATCACACACCAGGGCACACACCGTCTACAGTTTGCGATGAGGCCCTGAGAGATTCAACGTCTATCCTCCGTTGCAACATGAGTTTGATCATTTGTGTCTCTTTGTTGGAAAGGCCAAGTGTGCGTTTGTCCCATCTCTAGGAATATTTGCAGTGTTGGCCTTGAGATTTTCAGCAATGTTTGTTGTGATTGGTGATGTTTATTGCGCTTCCCTTATGCGTGGATGTGCGGCCACTTCCTCTTGATGTTCAAGTCTGAAGGAGGGGTCTATGGTCTAGTTGGGCTTTGCTCTGGTTGCTGAAGTGATTTCCGATGGTCTTACAACATCATCGGCCAAGCGTAATTCAATCTTATTATTGCATCGCCAACCAGGGCTGTGTTACGGCTCTCCTCGTTTCCTTTACACTCAGCATATCCACGGCCAGTACCATCCATATGAGTCTCCAATGGAAGGCTGCGCATTAGTTCATTCAAAAGCAGGGCCTTCCATTCCACCTTTTTTTTTTTTACTTCACCGCATGGGGTCAGTCAGTATAATGGCTTGTTGAGTTTGAAAAAAATGGCTTGCGGATGAAAGCCAATGGAGTAGTGCTTGTGTCACTGCCCTTCTAACTTAAGTTGTTAAAATGTGTGCACCCAATTGTCTTCCTGGATAGTTCCGCCAACTTTGCTCACTATGTATCCCCGCAGCCTGACTGGACCTTGGGTGACAGAACCGTCAGTGTGTGTATATCATAATATTATTTTTGTGCACAGGTCTTCTACAGCATCTGCGCATTTCTGCGTTGGCTTTGCGCTTCGGGCCATCTCGAGACAATGTTTTTCCGAATCGGGAGCAGATGGGCAAGTTGGTAGAGGTGTTTCAGTGGTCTGGATACTTTTACCATTCCGTCGCATTCTTTGAGTTCTGCTGTCCTGGCGCACAAGCGGTTTGCGTCTTCTGGCCTGTCACGTCTATGGATTTCAACGTCCTAGCCGCATGCCTTTGTTTCGGCTGACCGCCAGCTGAAACAGGGTTGGGAGGATGTTCAAGTGCTCTGAAATATGGCCTTCATATCGTTTCTACGCTTGAGTCATGTCTGCGTTGAAGGAAGTTCGAGCAGGGGTATCGCATAGTTTTGAACTGGTGTGTTCTTTTGTGTTCCCAGATCAATCTCATTGCTTTATTTTGATTTTTTTTCTAATTGAGAAGCTTGCTGTTGGACAGTGTTGTAAACCCTAATCCATAGATCAATGGCACTGAGTACAAGAGCGTGACACAGTTGGTAGATATGGCGTGTCAGTGCCTTGGCTGTCATTGCTTCCATGGCAGATAGGCTTTTTATTTTGCATTAAGAAACACTATTCTAACATGCTTTTAAAAGAGTAAGCTTAAAATTTTAGCTACGTGTGCTATCTTTCGATCAAGAAGCGCAAAGCCCAGTGTGCCAAAGACATTGACAAACAACCACAGGACAAGACACGATTGGCATTTTGACTCCTGGGGTCTTATTCAAGCAAAAACATAGATCGCATTTAACATTTAGGACAGTGCAAAGAACGAAGAGAAACTTTTCTGACTGACATTTCCTTCTGGTGGCCATTCTCACATGGACATCAGATAAGTATCTCTTCATTCTTTGGTTGTACGTCCTAATGTCAAATGATTCTTTTTTTTTGCTGGAAGAAGACCCAAGAGGTCGAAATAGGTGTCTTTGTCCTGTTGCTTTGTTGGTCAATGTCCCTTGGCAGTAACTAACCCCCTCTCCTTCTAAAATTACTGGATAGATGTGATAAAAGGTACTTGCAAAGGTATCAAGATAAAAGCAGTGTACTGTACAAAAACCAATGCAAGTATCGTACAACAGTAGTTCATGTTAGCGTTTATCAAAGTGTAAAGTTATGTCTCTTCTACATGGGCCTCCTGGTCTTGGCACTTGCAGCTTTCTATGCAAATGTTGTTTTTATTTTTATTGATGTTTAAAGGAGGGTCAGGTCTCACAAAGTTTGGCGGGGAGGGTGCATGAGTGCACATAGGTGGTGCTGTGAGTACAGAGATAGGCATTGGGTGTGTTAGAGCCTGAATAAACACATCAACTCAGTTCACTTAAGATTTCTCTAGTCCTAGACAGAGCTGAAAAAATGTTATTGCCAGAAGTAAGTCTAAAAGAGTTTGTGAATTCAGGCAGTTTATATGCTGTGGAAAATGTATTTTCTTTTTCAACCCTGCATTCTCAAATTTGAGTTTACCAGGGTCTATAAATGCGCTTCAGTTCAAAAAACGTAGGCCTCGTTTCAGCCCAACTCAACTTCTTCAGCATTACCTGGTTTCCTATGTCAGATTCCAAAAATGTGGGTAGGCCATGTGTTTATTAATGTGATATGGAAAGTTGAACTTCATCGTACGCATTGTAATAGGCTAGCTACAACTTACAAGCAGGATGGTTTGGGTCATCACGTAAAAAAGGAAAATAGTTGAAACTGGGAGAATCGAATTTCGAATATATCAGCAAATCCTCTCAGGTTACTGTTTTTTCTTTAAAAATATATGCTGGCTCTCTTTTCCTCCCTCCTCCCGCCATCTCTCTCTCTCTCTCTCTCTCTCGCTCTCCTCTTCTCTCTCTCTCTCTCTCTTCTCTCACTCCAAATCCCTCGCCTCTTCTTTCTCTCTGCTCTTTGTGCTGTTGCTGCCATTAGTAAAAATGCGAATAAGGATATCGAATTTTTCAAACATATATGATGAAGGCTTTTATGCAGCTTCGCATAAAAGTGTGAATACAGCTGGAAAAACACAAATTTATGACGACAGAGACGATGGGTCACTGTTCACTTCCTTGTCATTGTTAGATAGTCCTTTGGATTGACGAAAAGAGCAAAGACTTCACGGTATTTATAAAATAAGATACACTAGACGTGTGTGTGTGTGTGTGTGTGTGTCGTGTGTGTGCGACTGGTGTGTGTGTGTGGGGAGCGCTGCGCCCACATGCGCGCGCGCGCGAGCTTCCGCGCACAAGCGCGTGAATGTGTTGGTTGCGTCCGCACGGCGCTGTGCTGTGCGCGTATGTTATGGGTGTGCGCGCGCGTGGGTTTGTGCATATAAATATGCGAGTGTGTATGTTGCGTGAGACTATATATATATATATCTATATATATCTATCTATATCTTTCGATCTCTCTCTTCTCTCTCTCTCTCTCTATCTATATATAGAGATATATATATATCTATATATATATGGTGTGTGTGTTGTGTTGTGTGTGTGTGGTGTGGTGTGCCGTGTGCGTGCCTGTGCGTGGTGTATGTGTTAGTGTGATCGCGCGCGGCGAGTGATTGTGTATGTTCAGTGAGTGATATAATACTCCAAAGAGAGGAAAAGCTCGGGGGATGGGCAGGAAGCGGGAGTTGGGGTGGGGGGGGGCGGGGGGGGGGCGTGAAAGTCCAAAGAGACAGAAAATAGGAGATTAAAAGAGCTACTAGGGACGGATGCATCCTCTAGGAGGGAAGTTAAGGGACCAGACCGAAGTTGACGGAGGATGGGAACATCTAAACAGGACCGTGTATCCTCCACCAGGGTAAGTTAAAGTGGGAAACAGTAGTTGGGAAGAGAAAAAGCCAGAAAAAAGAGGTGATAGGGGCTAGGATCGGGTTAGGTAAGGAACGGGGGCGGCGGCGAGGGGGGGGCATCGTGTGAGTGAGGGTGGCGGGAGAGGAGAAGGGGAGGATGGGAGGGTTGTATTTACGAAACGCGGAAAGTCTCAAAAAAAAGATATACACAAAGAAGCCGTTCAGGGAGGTTCATTTTACCTGGTTATATGTCAAAAGAACGTGGGGAGTCGGGGGGGGGGGGGGGGGGGGCCCATTTAGTAAAATCGTTCGATATCCACAAGGCCACGTGAGTGAAGGCAGTCGGGGGGGGTGGGGGGGAGGGGGCAGTTAAACTGTTAGCAATCCATAAGACACCTGAAGGAGTCGGGGATGGGGGGAGGGCGGGCGTGGCGCATTCTAAAATGTTAGAATATACAAGACTGAAGACAGTTCGGGGGGGTGAACGGAGGGCGGGGGCGTGGGGCGGGAGACGGGGGCCCATTAAAAACTGTTAGATATCCACAGACACGGGAAGGAGTCCAGGGAGGCACTCTCTGGGTCTTACAGACCCAGTGACTCAACAAAAAACAATCATATCTTATGAAACGGACAGAGCTAGTGGATCAGAAAATCTATATGGCAGAGATTGTTAACGATCTAATAGCCATTGGTCATAGAAATTCTGTATGTGGGCACCATCAATCATTAGCATTATTGCTCGTGGCTCCTCCCAGGACCTATACTTTTAAGGCGTTGGAACATGACCCGCGCAGCCAACCAGGTGAGGAACAAGATGCTGAACGCCCCTTTATTGACCCGCTCGTGGTGCTGACACGACCCGCTGTGAGTGCTTCGAATCAGGGAAAGTATAACGGAAAAGCTCCACAACCTGCGTGGTCTTGGGAGGTGACCCGTGCGCACTTTGTCAGCACTGAGATGATTTGGAGTCCAACCTAAGCTGGACTCTTTCTCGTATGTTGCTGTATATACCTGTCCCAGGCCGTGGGGAATGTAGTCTCTTCGTGTCTGTATGAAGTGTATGCGTGGTCAACGGAAAAAACACAGTGGTGTGTGAATTCGCCTGCTCCTAAGTGACACTGGCGAGGCTGGCAAGCAAAACGTGATGGGGAGAGAAGGGAAAGTGGTTAGGGAATGCAAGGTTTGGTGGGGGAAGAGTGGGGGAGGAGGGGAGGCGGGGAGGGAGGGTGTAGTGGGGATTAAGGAGAAGATTCTGGAGAATGGTGGGTTTCAGATCTCTGAGTGCTGTAGAATTGGACCCGCATGCCAGGCACCATGCTCTACAGAGGCACATATGTGTTTAAAGCGCTGGTGCTGATGTTG